>CM077191.1:6601362-6788862 GCA_039654105.1 Coreius guichenoti
ATTTGTTCAGAGACTAGTGCTATTATTGGTTGTTGTCTCCCCACAGCATCATTTTGTGGGGCCTTGCAAACCTGTATTAATTCTAGTGTGGAATTTTTCTACAATATTCACTCATCATGACAGTAAAATAGGGCATTCTAGTCAATCTACTACAGTATTTCCTCTCTCAATCAGAAAATGTGGTTAACACCCGGTCATGCATGGGGAAAAAAATACCGTCATATACCGCAAAACCAGTATAATTTTGAAAAATACCGTGATATAGATGTTTGGTCATACCGCCTAGCACTAATAGATGAACACTTACATCTCTAACCTTCTTACTGTACCGTCTCGTCCTGCAGTGGGAGGCAAAGGTCACACAGTTCGAGAGGGACTTCGAGAGAATCTCAGCCACCGTACAGAAAGACGTCATCCGTTTTGATGTAAGACTTGATTTCCCTGTTGGCATCAGATAGCTTAGCATTAAAGTGCCTCTATTATGCTTTTTTGGATATTGCCTTTCATGTCATGTGTAATGTAGCTGTTTGTGAATATAAAAGGTCTGCAGAGTTTCTAAGATCAAAGTGCAAGAGAAATTGAGTTATGGTCTTCTAAAAGAAAGAATCGTTTCAGAACGCGCTGTAAGCGATAGACCAATCACAACAGACTGGGGCCATCTGACCAATCAGAGCAGAGTAGACCAATCACAACAGACTGGGGCCATCTGACCAATCAGAGCAGAGTAGACCAATCACAACAGACTGAGCCGTCTGACTAATCAGAGCAGAGTAGACCAATCACAACAGACTGGGGCCATCTGACCAATCAGAGCAGAGTAGACCAATCACAACAGACTGGGGCCATCTGACCAATCAGAGCAGAGTAGACCAATCACAACAGACTGAGCCGTCTGACTAATCAGAGCAGAGTAGACCAATCACAACAGACTGGGCTATCTGACCAATCAGAGCAGAGTAGACCAATCACAACAGACTGAGCCGTCTGACTAATCAGAGCAGAGTAGACCAATCACAACAGACTGGGCTATCTGACCAATCAGAGCAGAGTAGACCAATCACAACAGACTGAGCCATCTGACCAATCAGAGCAGACCAATCACAACAGACTGGGCCATCTGACCAATCAGAGCAGAGTAGACCAACCACAACAGACTGGGGCCATCTGACCAATCAGAGCAGAGTAGACCAATCACAACAGACTGGGGCCATCTGACCAATCAGAGCAGAGTAGACCAGTCACAACAGACTGGGGCCATCTGACCAATCAGAGCAGAGTAGACCAACCACAACAGACTGGGGCCATCTGACCAATCAGAGCAGAGTAGACCAATCACAACAGACTGGGCCATCTGACCAATCAGAGCAGAGTAGACCAACCACAACAGCCTGGAGCCATCTGACCAATCAGAGCAGAGTAGACCAATCACAACAGACTGGGCCATCTGACCAATCAGAGCAGAGTAGACCAACCACAACAGACTGAGCCATCTGGGCCCCGTTTCAGAAAGGAGGTTAAGTGAAAACTTTGAGTAAGTTAACCCTGAAATGAGGGGAACTCTTGAGTTTTCTGTTTCAGAATGGGAGGTATATTAAACCCGAGAAAGCAGGGTAAGTCAAGCCCATTTCTGAAAGAGAGGTAACTTATACTCAGGGTCAGTTACCAGGGTAACTTACTCTGTGAACCTAACCTGGTCTGGAGCAGGTTTTCTTCTGTAAACCCAGAGTTTCTTTCAGTCTCCTCCCCCTTTTTAAAGTGCCAGCAGTGTTTAAATACATCATTCATTCATTCACGCTGCACAAATGCTTTTCATACTGAGTATTTTTTCTTACCCTATTGGCATATAATTTGCAAAATAAGAAAAATGCACTTAAATTAGCTTTTTCTTTTGTCCCCCAGGAAACAAGACTAAATACTTATGTAATTTTTCTTATGTAGGCCTAGAAAATGCACATTGATTTAAGAATCTTTAGATATTTTGACTGGAAATTACAAGACAAAAGAAAAGCATTTTTTTGCAGTGCAGGTACATTCATTCACTGTGAATATTTTCATCAAGAGGACACTGTCAAAATGACACAAATAGCATCCTGTGTATGAGGAGGCTGCAGTAATTTGTAGGGAGTTACATTCATGTCAGGAGAGGATTTTTTTGCTTGCTCTCACGTGAGCTCTTTCTGAATATGTTTGTGTTGTTTCTGGGCACAAACCCATGAGAGCATCAAAGAGGAGTTTCACAGGATTGCAGGGCAGTGGTGTAGAAATCAGGTTAAATGATGTTTACTTGATATCTTTTTGCAACCTCTGGAAGAAACCTAATAATTAGAATTTCCTTTAAGATTTCCAATGTGGTTGGATGCATTGATAGGCATATTCCCATCATCGCACCTTTCAAAAATGAAAAATGAAAGATTACTATATGGAATGGAAGAATACCAGAAGGAAGGGTCTGAAATATGCCATACACCACAGGTGTTAAATAAACACAAATGATTCACAATTTATTTGGTCATCTTTATTTGCTAAATACAAAAGCAACAGTTCTTTTTTTTTTTTTTTTTTTTTCCTGTTTTAATATTCTGTTAATATTCTTCCTCCATTTCCTCTTCATCTGTCAGTGCTGGTGTTTTGCGAGCCTCTTCCTTCTTTGCTGTTGGCCTGAGTAGAAGTCAAATGTTAATTTGATTACCCTAATTCACAAATGTAACAGGTTGAATTAGAGAATATTATGTGAAAAGAGCATTAGACTATAAGGAAAAAGCTGCTGCACATTGAAATAGACACTGAATGATATTTATTTAATATGTCAAATGTTTGTAAAGTCATGAATCCTACACCCATGAACCTTTTATGCTTAAAGCTTTACCTGATTAAATTATATTTTTATACTTCATTTTTAGCTGCTACCACCTTTTTTTTTTTCTTCTTTTTTTGCCCGTG
Organism: Coreius guichenoti; assembly: GCA_039654105.1. Lineage (NCBI taxonomy): Eukaryota > Metazoa > Chordata > Actinopteri > Cypriniformes > Gobionidae > Coreius > Coreius guichenoti. The sequence goes on from CM077191.1 coordinate 6,604,303, forward strand.
GGATACCATGAAAATGAATATTAGTTCAATAACTTACTGTTCTGCCAGTTTTCACCTCTGATATTATAACAATGATTAAGAATTAAACTTACGTTTTAGCCGGAAGTATGCAGACGTCTTTTTGTTGGGTGCTGTTGCCATGGTGAATCGTAATTTCGGAGCTCCATTGATCGTGGCTTTTCATAGTCGTGGTGCACGCGTTCAATTCAGAGTCAGTCTACTCAGAGTTGATTGAATTACCTCAATTCAGCTGTTCTGAAACCCAAAACTCAGTTTCCCATCTCAGGGTAAGTCAACTCAGAGTTCAAGTTTAAACTCAGAGTTGGTTGAACCTCCTTATTGAAATGGGCCCCTGACCAATCAGAGCAGAGTAGACCAATCACAACAGACGGGCCATCTGACCAATCAGAGCAGAGTAGACCAATCACAACAGACTGGGGCCATCTGACCAATCAGAGCAGAGGAGACCAATCACAACAGACTGGGGCCATCTGACCAATCAGAGCAGAGGAGACCAATCACAACAGACTGGGCCGTCTGACCAATCAGAGCAGAGTGGACCAATCACAACAGACTGGGGCCGTCTGACCAATCAGAGCAGAGTAGACCAATCACAACAGACTGGGCCGTCTGACCAATCAGAGCAGAGTAGACCAATCACAACAGACTGGGGCCATCTGACCAATCAGAGCAGAGCAGACCAATCACAACAGACTGGGGCCATCTGACCAATCAGAGCAGAGTAGACCAATCACAACAGACTGGGCCATCTGACCAATTAGAGCAGAGTAGACCAATCACAACAGACTGGGGCCGTCTGACCAATCACAACAGACTGGGGCCATCTGACCAATCAGAGCAAAGTAGACCAATCACAACAGACTGGGGCCATCTGACCAATCAGAGCAGAGTAGACCAATCACAACAGACTGGGGCCATCTGACCAATCAGAGCAGAGTAGACCAATCAGAGCAGAGTAGACCAATCACAACAGACTGGGGCCATCTGACCAATCAGAGCAGAGTAGACCAATCACAACAGACTGGGGCCATCTGACCAATCAGAGCAGAGTAGACCAATCACAACAGACTGGGGCCATCTGACCAATCAGAGCAGAGTAGACCAATCACAACAGACTGGGGCCATCTGACCAATCAGAGCAGAGTAGACCAATCACAACAGACTGTGCTATCTGACCAATCAGAGCAGACCAATCACAACAGACTGGGCCATCTGACCAATCAGAGCAGAGTAGACCAATCACAACAGACTGGGGCCATCTGACCAATCAGAGCAGAGTAGACCAATCACAACAGACTGGGCTATCTGACCAATCAGAGCAGACCAATCACAACAGACTGGGCTATCTGACCAGTCGGAGCAGAGTAGACCAATCACAACAGACTGGGCTATCTGACCAATCAGAGCAGAGTAGACCAATCACAACAGACTGGGCTATCTGACCAGTCGGAGCAGAGTAGACCAATCACAACAGACTGGGGCCATCTGACCAATCAGAGCAGAGTAGACCAATCACAACAGACTGGGCCGTCTGACCAATCAGAGCAGAGTGGACCAATCACAACAGACTGGGGCCGTCTGACCAATCAGAGCAGAGTAGACCAATCACAACAGACTGGGGCCATCTGACCAATCAGAGCAGAGCAGACCAATCACAAGAGACTGGGGCCATCTGACCAATCAGAGCAGAGTAGACCAATCACAACAGACTGGGGGCATCTGACCAATCAGAGCAGAGTACACCAATCACAACAGACTGGGGCCGTCTGACCAATCACAACAGACTGGGGCCATCTGACCAATCAGAGCAGAGTAGACCAATCACAACAGACTGGGGCCATCTGACCAATCAGAGCAGAGCAGACCAATCACAAGAGACTGGGGCCATCTGACCAATCAGAGCAGAGTAGACCAATCACAACAGACTGGGGCCATCTGACCAATCAGAGCAGAGTACACCAATCACAACAGACTGGGGCCATCTGACCAATCAGAGCAGAGTTGACCAATCAGAGCAGAGTAGACCAATCACAACAGACTGGGGCCGTCTGACCAATCAGAGCAAAGTAGACCAATCATAACAGACTGGGGCCATCTGACCAATCAGAGCAGAGCAGAGTAGACCAATCACAACAGACTGGGGCCGTCTGACCAATCAGAGCAAAGTAGACCAATCACAACAGACTGGGGCCATCTGACCAATCAGAGCAAAGTAGACCAATCACAACAGACTGGGGCCATCTGACCAATCAGAGCAGAAAAAATTAGGAAGCTTTAAAATAGCATAACGGGCAGTTTAAGTGCTCCTAATAAACATTTTATTTGCAGTTGTTCTGGCTTCAATTAATTGTTGAATCGTGTTTAATGTTTCTGACTGGCTATTAATTTAAATGTCTTTGCTAACAGAAAGAGAAAGCTCGAGATTTTAAGAGACAAATCGTCAAATATCTGGAGTCACTGCTGCACTCACAACAACAGGTACAAGAAAAATTATTTTCTTTTTAACTGAAAAAAATCTGATTGAATACTTGTAATTGATATTTCGCTCTCTTTCTCTCCTCTAGCTGATAAAATACTGGGAGGCGTTTTTGCCAGAGGCGAAAGCGATTGCATGAGGCGGCGTCTGCTCACAAACACACACTCACCCATGACTGAGGCCTTTCTACACTCTTTACCTCTTGCCTATAAACCAAGAGAAATCGTGCTGCGAAGGGAAATCATCTATCCGGCCGCTCGTTACTCTGATCCAATTAGTACCTTGTATATTTTCTGTGTAATCTTCTCCTTTATTTTCTTACGTTGACTCTATTGTTTTGGGGGATGTAAACGCATGTGGTGGTGGCTGGGTGTCTTCCTCGTCTGTATGCAACCAAACTCTTGTTTATTATCCACTCATCAGCAGTGATGTCAATAGTTTACACTAGAGGGCGCTCTCCGCTCATTCATATACTCGTGCACAGCAAGAAACTTCCCATCAGGCCACTTGTGACCTGTCAAAAAGAAGTTTGTACTTATTAAGGAGGGATTTCAGAGACAAATGGTGACCTAGATCATTTTAGAAGTCCAGAATATTGGTATATACACTTTAAAACACCATAATGACATTGTATTTTGCAAGTAAAAGAGATTGTGATGCAGTTTATTGTGGACTATTGAAATCAGTGGAAATGACAGGAACTGTACATGTCACTTACACTCGATCAGTGATTGATTTTTCTTTTGCTGACTCATTTTAAATCTTCAATAGATTTAGGATCTTGTTCAGTTGACGTAAAGCATTTAAAAGCCGCTCCTAAAGCGTTTTATATCAATACCGGAGCTCTTTCACCAGGTCAAACAGGAAGCCCAAAGCACTTCAGTCTTAACTGGTTTTCTTCTTCATTTAGGGCCTGTTTTTCTCATACTTTCATTCTTTTTCTCTTGATTTTACTTCATTTTACATTTGTAGACATTTATGCCAACATGTTATCATTTTGTGTCAAACCGTATTTGACTCTGGCATGTTATAATAATTAATAGACTTTTGCTACGCTACTAATAATGATTTAATTGTTTCCACACGAGATTTTGGGGTTTTTTTTATACAGATTTTGCTGCTGTCAGAGTTGGTAAGGCTGTTTGATTCATCGTCATTTATAGCATTAGACTTTTTTTTTTCTTTTTTTTTTTAATTCGTTTGCTTCATAAATGATGTTTTGGGCCCTGCTGTAATGACATTTTGAAAACACATATACAGGTTGGACTTCACCATTAGGTGCCATAAAAATCAAATGTTTGTTTATAAGAAAAAAAGGGGCAGGTATTTTTTTCACTATGGACACTTCTATTGAGGAAAACAATAAAGAATTAATTACAAATATAAAGCTTTTGATTTAATAGTCATTTGTCTTGCGTTTATGTGTGTCTGCGCGCGCGTGTGTGTGTGTGTGTGTGTGTATATATATATATATATATATATGTGTGTATATATATATATATATATATATATATGTATGTATGTATGTATATATATATATATATATATATATATATATATATATATATATATATACACACTCACCTAAAGGATTATTAGGAACACCATACTAATACTGTGTTTGACCCCCTTTCGCCTTCAGAACTGCCTTAATTCTATGTGGCATTGATTCAACAAGGTGCTGAAAGCATTCTTTAGAAATGTTGGCCCATATTGATAGGATAGCATCTTGCAGTTGATGGAGATTTGTGGGATGCACATCCAGGGCACGAAGCTCCCGTTCCACCACATCCCAAAGATGCTCTATTGGGTTGAGATCTGGTGACTGTGGGGGCCATTTTAGTACAGTGAACTCATTGTCATGTTCAAGAAACCAATTTGAAATGATTCGAGCTTTGTGACATGGTGCATTATCCTGCTGGAAGTAGCCATCAGAGGATGGGTACATGGTGGTCATAAAGGGATGGACATGGTCAGAAACAATGCTCAGGTAGGCCGTGGCATTTAAACGATGCCCAATTGGCACTAAGGGGCCTAAAGTGTGCCAAGAAAACATCCCCCACACCATTACACCACCACCACCAGCCTGCACAGTGGTAACAAGGCATGATGGATCCATGTTCTCATTCTGTTTACGCCAAATTCTGACTCTACCATCTGAATGTCTCAACAGAAATCGAGACTCATCAGACCAGGCAACATTTTTCCAGTCTTCAACTGTCCAATTTTGGTGAGCTCGTGCAAATTGTAGCCTCTTTTTCCTATTTGTAGTGGAGATGAGTGGTACCTGGTGGGGTCTTCTGCTGTTGTAGCCCATCCGCCTCAAGGTTGTGCGTGTTGTGGCTTCACAAATGCTTTGCTGCATACCTCGGTTGTAACGAGTGGTTATTTCAGTCAAAGTTGCTCTTCTATCAGCTTGAATCAGTCGGCCCATTCTCCTCTGACCTCTAGCATCAACAAGGCATTTTCGCCCACAGGACTGCCGCATACTGGATGTTTTTCCCTTTTCACACCATTCTTTGTAAACTCTAGAAATGGTTGTGCGTGAAAATCCCAGTAACTGAGCAGATTGTGAAATACTCAGACCGGCCCGTCTGGCACCAACAACCATGCCACGCTCAAAATTGCTTAAATCACCTTTCTTTCCCATTCTGACATTCAGTTTGGAGTTCAGGAGATTGTCTTGACCAGGACCACACCCCTAAATGCATTGAAGCAACTGCCATGTGATTGGTTGATTAGATAATTGCATTAATGAGAAATTGAACAGGTGTTCCTAATAATCCTTTAGGTGAGTGTGTGTGTGTGTATATATTCAATTTTATATTCAATTTAAAGAAAAGTATCAGTTTTTTTTATCCTATATGTATATTTTTCTGCTTTATTTATAAATGTTTATCTAAATGAAAACTATTTTTAATAGTTTGTTAACCTATATTATTTGATTTATTAATGTTTGAATTAGTTTTTATTTTCAGTTTTAATTTTAGTTTAAGGTTTAGTAATTTTATGTGCTTTTCATTTTTATCAGTTTTTTTATTTCTGTTTTAATTTAAAGGGAAAAAAGTAAAACATTTTATTTTTGTTTCTTTTCTATCCGTGTGTATGTGTTCTGCTTTATTTATAAATATTTGTATTTATTTATCTTAATAAAAACTATTTTTAATAGTTTTAATTAATATCAACAACACTGATCAACTGGTTGTTAGCCTATATTATTTTATTTATTAATATTTTATTTAGTTTTTATTTTCTTTATTTTAATTTTAGTTAAAGGTTTAATAATTTTGCTATGTGCTTTTTTTTAGTTATCAGGTTTTTTTATTTAGCTTAATTTTTTCTGTTTTAGTCATTAAACTTTTTTTTATTTCAGTTTTAGCTTTCTAATGTTTGTTTTAGTTTAAGTTTTTTAATATTTATTTATATTTTATTTCAGCTTTATTTAATTTAATGAAAAATATTTTGTAATAGTTTCATTTAATTAATATCAACTGATTATAACTGGTTGTTAGCTTATATTATTTTATTAATTAATATTTGAATTCGTTTTTATTTTCAGTTTTAATTTTTTAGTCATTTTAGTACTCAACTATTTTTGCTTAAGTTTTTATCTAATATATTTGATTTCAGCTTTATTTAATTTAAGGAAAACTATTTTAATAGTTTTATTTAACAATAACATCACTGATTATAACTGGTGGCAGAATACTATTTCTCAAGTCAAAAGATCCACATCCACGCATCGGACTAATGAAGGAAGTGATCCTCACTGGTCTTCCTTCTTTTAGTATTTGTTCTGTTTTGAGCAGCAGCTCTCATTTAATACTCTTATCGTAAATGCTTTTTCCTCTTGAGCTTTGATGAGACATTTTCATGTGACCTCATTGAAGGTTTACTGCGGTAAAATTATTGCAGCTGCAGCGGAATTAACCTTTCACCAAAATCCTTTGAAGTATAAATTCATTAATCATTAAACTTTTCAACCTGTTTATTTTCCAGCAATTTGTTGGTCAAAAATTGTCCATGGTTCATGATCAGTTGTTAGGTTTGGAGTTAAACTGAGCATGAGTTATAACCTCCTGTTGGGATGTAGTGAGAAAGCTGGGATAATAACACTTGAGCATCAGGAATGTGTGTTATCTTCAGACTGGAGTGTGTGTTTAGTCAGCAGTTAATGCATGAATAGTTGTGTGTCATGGGAAATCATGTGACTCATTTATTCTCCATTCAGACAGAAGAAATGAGGTCATCAGGTTTGGTGCTGATGCAGCTCTGTCCATTTGACCTTACGAAAATAAACTCATTCTTATTATTGAAATGATGCTCGCTCAGTATCATTCGTAGACATAATTTAACGCACAGAAAAATGTAGACACGTTTGCATTTGGATTGGCCTTTTACATAACTTCTCTGGAGTCTATTACAGAGTTTATTAAGAATGATAAATGTTGATAAATGTTTATAAATGAGAAATCTCATGACAGACTCGTGATCCGAGGACACACAAACAGCTAACTGACATACAATGGGCTCTTCATATTTAACCCTCAAAAAAGTTCCAAAAAGATCCACAAAGAATCTTTTTTTTTCTCTCTAGATCTTCAGAAAACACAGGTCTGAAGAATTTAGAGCTGTATAATCTCCAAAGAAATTTTTTTCAAAGGCAGGGTAGGCATTTTTTTTATAAACACTTTGATATACTGGTTGAAACTCTCTGTATTCTGATAGCAAACAATAACATAAGTGGTCTAAATAAAAAAAACATACATATATCTTCTGTGGAAGTCTCAGGACCAAAAAATGTTCGTCCAATCATTGCATTCGGTCCGAATGATGTCCTACCTGCATGTCAACATACACCAATCAGGCATAACATTATGACCACTGACAGGTGAAGTGAATAACACTGATTATCTCTTCATCGCGGCACCTGTTAGTGGGTGGGATATATTAGGCAGCAAGTGAACATTTTGTCCTCAAAGTTGATGTGTTAGAAGCAGGAAAAATGGGCAAGCGTAAGGATTTGAACAAGTTTGACAAGGGCCAAATTGTGATGGCTAGACGACTGGGTCAGAGCATCTCCAAAACTGCAGCTCTTGTGGGGGTTTCCTGGTCTGCAGTGGTCAGTATCTATCAAAAGTGGTCCAAGGAAGGAACAGCGGTGAACCGGCGACAGGGTCATGGGTGGCCAAGGCTCATCGATGCACGTGGGGAGTGAAGGCTGGCCCGTGTGGTCCGATCAAACAGATTGCTCAAGAAGTTAATGCTGGTTCTGATAGAAAGGTGTCAGAATACACAGTGCATCGCAGTTTGTTGCTCATGGGGCTGCATAGCCATAGACCAGTCAGGGTGCCCATGCTGACCCCTGTCCACTGCCGAAAGTGCCAACAGTGGGCACGTGAGCATCAGAACTGGACCACGGAGCAATGGAAGAAGGTGGCCTGGTCTGATCAATCACGTTTTCTTTTACATCACGTGAATGGCCGTGTGCGTCGCTTAACTGGGGAACACATGGCACCAGGATGCACTATGGGAAGCCGGCGGAGGCAGTGTGATGCTTTGGGCAATGTTCTGCTGGGAAACCTTGGGTCCTGCCATCCATGTGGATGTTACTTTGACACGTACCACCTACCTAAGCATTGTTGCAGACCATGTACACCCTTTCATGGAAACGGTATTCCCTGGTGGCTGTGGCCTCTTTCAGCAGGATAATGCGCCCTGCCACAAAGCAAAAATAATTCAGGAATGGTTTGAAGAACACCACGAGTTTGAGGTGTTGACTTGGCCTCCAAATTCCCCAGATCTCAATCCAGTCGAGCATCTGTGGGATGTGCTGAACAAACAAGTCCGATCCATGGAGGCCCCACCTCACAACTTACAGGACTTAAATGATCTGCTGCTAACATCTTGGTGCCAGATACCACAGCACACCTTCAGGGGTCTAGTGGAGTCCATGCCTCGACTGGTCAGGGCCATTTTAGGAAGGTGTTCATAATGTTATGCCTGATCGGTGTATGTATTTCCATACCTCCGCGCACCTGCTCGCGCAGACATCGCACGTCATTAGCGCGTTTCATGAGGCTGTCGTAGAGAGTCACAGAGCGCCACAAACAAACAACAGCCAACTTTTACAGTTCCTCCTGAACCAAAACAATGAGCTCATGCTGCGTTCATGCCATGTCGTAACTGTAATTAAACGATGGCAACCCGTGACGTTCTACCCAGAGCTGTTCACATCCTCAGACTGGGATTTATGCATTTCTATCAACGCCGAAATGAATCTGAAGCAGTCAGGCGGTATAAGTAAGAGTTCTGTAAATTGTTTACATTATTATTTTAATGTGCTTTGAGACACAAGGTAATTTAATGCCATCTCTCGTGACGCTTGACTCTGCTGTGCACATTCATGTTTTTCAGAGGAGGCGTGGCTTTGGAGACGCTCTGAAGGGAGGGTGGGAGCTTGCTATTGCTAGCCTCTCCGAAATACTCTACCTTCAAAGGCACAATATGTAAGATACTTGGATTAAAATATCCAAAAACCACTAGAACAGTGTTATATATTTTGTTGACTTGTGTACTTACATTATCCCAGATGTTTCCAAGAATGTTTAAATCCAGAGAAATAAGCCTTTTTTACCAGGACACGGACCGTGTCCGTGCGTCACCTATCAATGACATTATACCCGCGTTACCCTCAATTTCCGGTTTTATTTTGTAGAAACCATGGAAACACCAAAGACGCTTTAATATATTATGTGTTTTATTAGACAAGGGAACAACTGTTTGGAGACATTTTATAGACAGAAAACTAATCATTGTTATATAGATCAACACAGTCTTATTTTTTAAATCTCGTTTTCATGATTTACCGCGAGTACTGTGTTTTACCATGCCTAATATCGATCTAGCTTACTGCAGTGTGCAACAAGTGTCTCATAGTAACCGCCGAGCGAACGCACAGAGTAACGTTAGTACATAATTTTCAACATGCTCAAATGTATCTAATATGATCAACAGCGCTGCGTTACCCCACATACGCCTGACCGGAAGAAGCGGAAGCTTTTAAAGGCACAATATGTACGTTTTAGCCGTTTTAGCCAAAGGCGAAGCTTGATGACGCTATGAAGGGGAGTGGAACGATGGGAGATGTCATTTTCACCGACCAGAGATGTATAGAATTCACAAATCATGTTCACGGATGAGGTATCTATTAAAATCATGTGTACATGACTATTACTTGTACAATAAATAATATGTTTGCTTACCTGTCTATTAAAACACATGCGACAGCGGAGTCTCTGTCGCAAGTTTGTCGCAAAGCTCTCTCCATTTCGAAAACGCCACGCTGATATTGATCCTTGTTTTATTTCTCTGTTTGTCCCAAAGCCTGAAACTATGCATTTGTCCATGTGTGTTACCATGGCTTCTACAAGCAGAAACCGAGGATAGCACGGATATTACGTCATTGATAGGCGACAATGGGTGCGTCTCAGTCAGTTCCCTAGCTCCCGGCTCGTGAATCAGTATATTGTGTACACAAATTTGGACACTGTAAAGAAGCTGGCTTACTACACATTGGGACACTGACGACTCTATTTCCGGTGATGTGACAACGTCCTCATTGAACAACATCACTATGGTATTCATGAACTTTCATATCTTTCTGACATTACTTGTAATGTTATTTTAAGTACATTATGATAAATACTTTGCTTGTTACATATACATGCAACATTTCTGAAGTAAATAAATTATAAATGTTAGCTAGATTGTGTTCATTACCTGTCTAACGATGTATGTTTATGCTGAAATATAACAAAAAGAATGGTTTCTATTTTAAAAAACATATATCGTGTCGTTATCTGTCGTTATGTGTAGTGAGTTAGCTCACGTGATTTAAGTTTCACGCTTCAGAACTTCCGTTAAGGGAACATAGTAAGCATCGATGCACTTTTGCGTTGCATTGTGGGACTTTTTAGGAAGCAAATGTTTCAGTGCACTGGAAGGATTCTGCGACTGAGACAGCCCTTAATATGGCCGACTCCCTGATCAGTGCCCTGACTACTGAACTAGGGAGCTGATTGAGACGCACCCCAAGACAAGGGATGAGCCATTATTTAAAACTGGAATTTCTCTGGATTTACAAATCCTTGGGAACTTTTGGGATAATGTAAGGACACAACTGCATGAAGTATATCACACTGTGCAAGTGGTTTTTAGATATTTTATTACAAAAAATCTTACATATTGTGCCTTTAACTCCAAAACCCACAAGAAAAACAGCGATGACTAGTGATTCGCTGGCAACATTAGAGGGCGGGACATTTTGGTTCTAGAGAGCATTTGATTGGACAAATAAATCGGATACACCAGTGATGACAACATTATGTCACTGATATTTTTTAATCCCTCAGTTTTTTGTTGTTGTTTGTTTTTACCATCTGGTAGTTGTTTACTTGTATTGTATTGTATTTTTATTGAATGCGAATTAATTAATTACTTCATACATTTTATCAGGTCTTTAACACTTAGGCTACATAATCTCTTCTTAACCAAAAGCATGTCCTTCTGTATGAATGGCTTTATTTCTCTCAGCTGTCTGTCTGTGTGTGCATGTGTGTGTGTGTGTGTGTGTGTGTGTGTGTGTTTGGAGGAGGAGCTCTGGACTCTGGAGATCCACGGCGGATTGATCAGAACACACGGAGCTGCTGATCTTCAGTTCAGTCTGTGATCTGTGTTTGGGATGTTGGATCATCAGTGTGTGTCTCCAGTCATCGAGGTCTTTATTCCGTCTCTCATGAGGGAAGTGGACGAGACGGGAAAGTTGCGCAAAGTAAGTCAGACAGAAACTCGTGGATACTTGTGGTTCCTCAGTCAGGACTAAAATATAATAGAGCGCGGACGTGAGTTTGACGTTTCGCACGTGATTTAGTAGTTCTGTCATTAATTCTGAAGGCTGAAAATGTATTTATTAGCCATCCTCCCCTTGCATAAACTACAGTTATTGTTTATATTACTGTAAAACTGTAGTGAATTAATGAGAAATAAATAGTGTATTTCTGTAATATCTTGTTTACTATGTTTACTAAAGTGCGGCAGAAACTATGGTTGCTGTGATAAATTACTGCAGTCCCTTGTATTTTCAGATTAAAATTATTAGAAGATGCACTGTCAACTTTCAGTGACGTCGTGTTGCCATTTGTTTTAATATATATTGTATTTTAAATGCATGCATAACAAAAGTTAGAAACATTTATTAATTTAACAGACAATACAACAAACACATTTATGTTGTGGCAACGTTGCTGCCATGTTCTGTTAGTATTGCAACGTTGCTTGTAACCATGTAGAAATACAAAAATGCAAGAGGGCTGGTGCAACATTTAGATTACCTTCCGACTACGGATGGCTTCTTTTTTGTGCGCTTATATTTTTTTGTCACAACGTTATTAGAGGGTTTGTTTGCATTGCGTTCAATAGGAAGCAACATGAGAACAATACAGGCATGTTATTATTAGCACAGTAGATAAATGCTTTTAAATGCAATAAAATATAAGGTAACAAGTTGGTTAAGTGCTAAGGTGTGTCTTCAGCGGATTTGAACGCCTAAAGTAAAATTACGAAATATGCAATTCTAAAGAATAGAGATGCACAATTCTACTGGCATCGCTTACAGGAATGAATGGAGCAGGAATATGACAGAACATGTTTGACGCAACACGTTTTGGACAGTCTGAAACATCTCAACTCATTTAAAGAGGACCTATTATGCTTTTTTATATTTTCAACTTTCTTTAGTGTGTGATGTTGCTGTTGGAGCATGAAAAAGATCTGCAAAATTTCAAAGTCCCTCCAGAGGGAGTTATTCTCTATATCAGTGGGCACTGTTTCTAAAACTCCCTGAAACACCTCTATTGTAGTCTTGAGTTTTCCTCTGGGAACGAACAAGTCACAATATTCCTAATTTACATAATTCCCATAATTCCCACCCAAGGCATACGCATAATAAAAGGGGCGGGGTCTGATTGAGTTGCTTTAGTAGTGTCTTGTCTCCATATCGAAGAGACGCTGTTTTTTCCACCCCGAATTTATCGAATTGATAAGGCAAAACTGACAACATTAGTTTTTACACCTGAGAAGCTGGTTATGGTAAGGGGCGTGAAATTTTCGAAACATTCTTGAAACGGTTGACCAATCACAACACATTGGTTCAGCCGACCAATCGGAGCACATACCAGAGATGGGCTGTGTTCCACATCACTCCCTAAACCCTCATTCACTATTCCCTACATTACTCCACGAATATAGTCCACTTGAAGGAGTGAATTCAGACACTGAATGCGCCGGAAGGGCTGCTGCTTTTACATAGTTTGTGCTTGCAGTTTAATAATTATTTGAAACTGGCAGCTCCAGTAGTGAGATGAAAAGATTTATTTTGAACTCTGTCATGGAAACTAACATGTATAAACCTCAAACAATTTAATCATAAAGGAATTTATACCTGTATGATATTACGCTGGACCAGCGGTTTGGAAAATGGATGTGTACATCGGTTGTGCACTTGTTATTGCGGTGCATTGTGAGATTGAATGAGTGCACTTGATAATGTCCACTATGGTTTTGGACACCACTACAAATGGCTGTCCCCTCAAATAGTGCCCTATTTAAGGGTATCGGGGACGATTTCGGACACAGCCAGTCTTATTATTAGGAGATACAAGGGTCCGTGGCTTTACCATTGGAGAAAGTGTAACGACCAACTTGGATCACGTGTGCCTTGATAACCAATCAAATTACAGCGTTGATGTCATTGAATTTCGTTCAGAGTTGTGCAACAGCAAAGACTATAGATATAGAAAGACTGTTCACTCCTATTAGTTAAGAAACTGCAACGCGCAATATGGCGGAATACGTCCCGCCTTCTAAGTAAAAGTGCCAGTCGCTAATTGATAAAGTCATTGCGTCACTGCAGCTGCCGTTAGAAGCTCCGGTTCCCATAGAAACCTGAGACTCGCGCTTATGGTGCATTCACATGGGGCATCTGCGTTAACACTTCTCATTTACTTTGAATGGGTGACGTCATGCGTTGCCGAACCTAATTGTGGGTTCCATTGTGTTGCGTCACTGGCATTGCTCGCGGCAGAAGTTGAAATATTCTGTAATATAGTGCCAACGCAGGCGTCAGCCAATCAGATCGCCTATGCAAATACCCTAGCGCAGACGCTAGCCAATTGCATTCATGCAACACTGGAAAAGTGATGTAATTGGCTGTCTCTCTCAATATGGTGGTCGCGTCAGCACCAAGCATCAGACACGCCCTCGGTCAAGCGTCAACACCCCGTGTGAATGCAGTGTTAGGACTGCACATGCGCATTGGCTCGTCTAGCCTGAAAAATAAGCTTTTTTAATGCTATTTGAGAATAAGAAACAACATTTATGGGACAGTTCATGTCAGATTTTGTTGCTGATTTGAAATATGTTATTTAATTGTGTAGCAGTTTTTGAGATTCCAGGATTCCCCCATTCAAATAGATTGGACTTGGTCTTGTATGCCTGAAATTGCTGCCTGGAGGCATTGCAAATATGGCCGCCGAGTGAACAGACTTTCCTTGAAAGGGACTTTGGCGACAGTCAATCACTGTTTGCGGACAACCAGATGTCAGTGGACGGAGTTAGTGTAAATAGCCTCTGCCAACAAGGCGGGCTGTTTGCACTTACTGTAAATAGACACTCAGAAAAAGGTGTTTTTTTTAACATTCAAGCATGAAAACCTATTCTAATCAAGACTTTGGATTTAAATGTTGAATTTGACTCTTAATTTATTTGAATATTTTACACCGTTCATTGCGCTCTCTGGTTTTTAAATAGTAGAACCAGTGTGTCGCGTGAAGTCCAGCTGCAACCGACCCAGCCAAGAGTAAAGGAAAGAGACTCACTGTGCTTTCAAAACACTTAAAAGATGTTTTGTGTATCCTCTAGTTAAAACGATGCAGTTCAGATGGAGTCAAATCATCTGAGCAAACTCTAATATTTTACTGTTTTGAACTAGAATGTGTGCCTTTCTCTCACATCCTGTGTTTCTGTATGATCTGACTAGTTTATTATCAGAAGTGGTGGAGCTTTTGTGGTCAGAAATCTGAACGAGAGGCTTTAACGGGGGCAGTTGCTAAAAGTAGAACAGCTAAATCACAGCTGAATCACAAACCACACGGCAACATGCTGATGTCAGTCAAAGCCGTAATGCCAAACACACACTCGCACCTGTCAGATCGAGTAGTCAACATCTCAGAACACAGAGAACTGTAGAACTTCAGAAGAATGGAGGTCGAAAGGTCACAGCCGAGAAAGATGAGTATTACTGTACTGGAGATGAATAGAGTGACTTGTGTGTGCGAAAGAAGCTCTTCATCCTAGCGGAAATATCCAGCTCTGAACATCAGCAACAATGAGCGCTCTATAAGATCAAGAGAGGGAGAAACTGGGTTTAAATCGAGCCCTCGTGACCCTGAAAACACACTACACAATCTGGTGCCCAAAACAGACGTGTGTCCTCGGCATGGTTAACCAGGAATGCTCTCCACCCGCCTGCACTAACTCACTTTACCCAGAAAGCTCAGCGAGAACAAAGACGTACGTTCTGTAGATGGTGTACTAGAATTTCACGGCTAATTGTGTAGAATTCACTGATTTAAAGGGATAGTTCAACTAACAATGAAAATTCTGCCATCATTTACTCACCCTCATGTTGTTCCAAACCTTGTATGTGAGTTTTTTCCCCTAAACCATTAGTTTTTCTGTTAAATGTTAAATGTCCTGCCTGCTGTTTTCTGTAAAATGAAAGTGAAGGGGACTGAGGCTACCATGCACCAATACATTTTTTTTTAAAAACATCATAAAAGTAGTATATATGGACTCCAAGTCATACAAATTATACAGAAATTAAAGGCAATTAGTTTGAAATTTTCTTGGTATTGTGTGATGTTTTTACTTTTGTGATGTGTCCTTGTGTGCTGTGAATAATGCAAAAAATTAATAATGTTACTATATTATTTTAATATATATTATATTTATAAAATTATTTATATTAATAATGGTTTTCGACAGCAAATTCAGTTTCATTGTATGGAAAATATTTTAATATATAATATATTTATCTATTTAAACATTTATTTATACATTTATATTATAATTAGTGCTGGGGAAAAATTAATCGTGATTAATCGCATCCAAAATAAAAGTTTGTGTTTACATAATATATGTGTGTGTACTGTATAAATATTATGTATATATAAATACACACACATGCATGTATATATTTAAGAAATATTTGCATGTATATACTGTATATATAATTTATTGTATAAATAATTATAATTTTTTTATAAAAAATATAACATATTTTTCTTAAATATATACATGCATGTGTGTGTATTTATATATACATAATATTTATACACAGCACACACACATATATTATGTAAACACAAACTTTTATTTTGGATGATCATGATTAATTTTCCCCCAGCACTAATTATAATACGTTTATTTTTAAGTAAATGTATATGTATGTAAATGAATATTTATATATATTCATGGTGTTCGACAGCTTATTTACTTGTATGGAAAAGAGCATATATATATATATATATATATATATATATATATATAAAATGTATAGATTTATCAATTTATAAATATTTATTATGTTAAACAGCTTTCACTTTAATTGTATGGAAAAGAGCATTATCTTTTAATATTTAATATATATACATACATAAATGTAAATAAATATGTTTATAAATGATTTTAAATTTATTTATACATTTATATTTATTTATAAATAAATGTGTGTGTGTGTGTGTGTGTGTGTGTGTATATATTTATATATGATGTTTGACAGCCTATTCACTTTCATTGTAAGGAAAAGAGCATTAATATTTTAATATATAATATATTTATTTAAATATATTTATCCATATATATTTATATATTTAAAAAAAATTTCATCAATTCATCAATTATTTGTATTTATTTATAAATAAATGCATACTTATATACATTTTAATTTATATATTTATAAACATATTTATGGTGTTTGACAATTTATTCAATTTAAGGAAAAGAGCTGTGTGAATGTTCTGTCTAACATCTGCTTTTATGTTTGGAAGAAAGAACGTCATGCAGGTTTAGAACGACATGAGGGTGAATAAATGATGACAGATTTTCGGTTTTGGGTGAACTGTGCCTTTAAATGCTTGAATAGCTCTTAATTTTAGTCTTAGCAGATCATAACATTGCATAGATAGTTCCCATCACCTTGTTGAGCATGCTTGAGCACCGACTTGTCAAAACATGCTCGAGAAACAATCATTTTTATTTCCCCCCTCCTCTCTCTCTCTCTCTCTCTCTCTCTCTCTCTCTCTCTCTCTCTCTCTCTCTCTCTCTCTCTCTCTCTCTCTCTCTCTCTCTCTCTCTCTCTCTCTCTCTCTCTCTCTCTCTCTCTACCTCTGATTTAGTGAGAAAAATATTTGAGGTATTGAGAAGCGAAAGATTGAGCTCACAGTGGGAAATGTTTGGTGGAACTGAATGTTCTGTGTTCTTTTGTTATGGGTGGAAAATAGGAAACTGCTAATTCTCAGATCTGTTCTCACACACCAAGGTAATACTGGCAATCGAGTAGAGTAGGCCTATAGTGAAGTATACACTGAATTCTGCCTATGAGTATTCAAAACTATTCCCATTATGCAACAATTAACATATCAGTTGTAGTCACATGACTACGTCAAAAAATAAAAAAGTCTTTTAATTTTTAACATCTCTCTTTTCACCTGCATACTGCACAGTTTATACTGTATAATACTTAATATGTTAAGCAGTTTCCCGTTCACGATTAACATTTTTTTATATGAACTATCTCACATGGAGCTCAGTGGCTGACAGAAGCAGTAAAAACGCTGTTGTTCAGGATCTCTAGAGACGAAGGGTTTAGATATGACACATTGACATTTCTTTGTGTTGTGGACAATAAAGCCCCGTGAGTCTTTATAAAGAGCCACTCGGTGCTGCAGGGTGTGATCCTGAAGAACTGCCACACCTGTGCTGATTTAACCTGTGTAAACTTACATGACCTATATTAAGACTAAACATTTATACAGTCATTTTTGATGAGGTAATTCACTGTGACTAGTCTTTGGTATTTCTGAATGATATACTTGAATTTGATTAATAATTACTTATATCTGCTGTTGTAACCTGCCGTGACCACATCAGAGCTCTAGAGGGCGCACTGATGCAAAACTAAGGAGAATGAGCACTGGCGCCTCCTGCTGCTGAATAATCATCACTGCACAATGTAGTTTAGTTTGATTAAAGTCTGATTTAATTGTTTACAGCGTTTTTTGATATGGACTTCCTTGTATTTCAGCTCTTCAGGGTGGAGATTCTCTTCAATGGAAGGAAACACTTTGTTTTGCGGCGATACAGTGAATTTCAGACGCTTCACAGGAAGCTGAAGAAGATTCTGCGCGCTCCCGATTTCCCTAGTAAGAGAAACCAGCACCTGCGAACCAAACCGCTGGAGCAAAGACGACAGGAACTGGAAGACTACATCCAGGTGAGCTCCGTCTCTATATGCTATTACAGGATTTATTAATATTTTTAATTACCTTTTTTATATTGTTTCTCTCATTTTTACACACAGTCTATGTACAGCATACAGCGAAACTATAGTATGAGTAGTATGATATCCCTAATATATCGCCCTCACCCCTCATTGCTTTGTTTTGGGTGTATATTAGAATATAATGCTGAGGAATAATTACTGTTATTGTATGCTTTCTATTATTATACACTAATATTCAAGATGTTCTTTTTGTGAAAGTTTTTTTTTCAGCAAGGAAGCATTATAAATTGATCAAAAGTGACAGTAAAGACATTAATAATAATTTTCTATTTCAAATAAATGCTGTTCTATTGAGTAATTTCTAATCATCAAAGAATCCTCAAAAAATGTATCACGGTTTCCACAAACATATTAAGCAGCACAACTGTTCAACATTGATAATAAATGGTTCTTGAGCACCAAATCAGCATATTTGTATTTTAAATTGTATTAATATTTCACATTACTGTTTTTACTGTATTTTTTTTTAAATCAAATTAATGCAGCCTTCTTTCAAAAAGTCCTTACTCACCCAAACCTTTGAACTGTTGTGTATAATACATATCATTTGAATATATAAAATATATTGGAAAATATTAACATAATGTCATACTGAGGTTGTAATGTTGTTTTTCATTGTCTGCCAATTGCAGGTGATTCTGTATGAGATTGATGTTGTCCCTCAAGAGCTCCTGGACTTCCTGCAGGTCAAACATTTTCATTCAGCGAGCAAGAACTGCAGCTCTGAGTATGTGTTTATTCCAGATCACAGTGTAATCTAGCAATGTCTCTAAATATTTATCAAAGTGCCCCTATTGTGCTTTTTCGGATATTGCTTTCATATTGCCTTCAAAGTGTCATAGATAAAAAAAGTGATTGTCTCCTAAAAGAAAGAACCGATTCTGAAACGAGTCGTCAGTAATTCCAGTCTTACTTCCTGTGTACCTACGTATGCTTGTAACACATTTGCATAATGCCAGCCTATGGTCTTCATTGGCTGCCCGTAAACGACGTCTACTTTGCCCCGCCCTCAAACACTAGTTGTAGCTGAGACTGGAAGAGTTTGGTTTGTGTTGTCGACATGTCAGGAAGACGCTGTTTTCTGTGCTGCCAAAGCAAATCCACTTGAGCTGCACTCTTATAGTCGACTAAATGTTAGTCGATGTGAAGAGGCTTGGCCGACTAAATTTTAATTTGTTGGGTAGCCGCAGAAAAAAATTTACATAGGAATTGGAAAAGCCTTTCTAAGGCTGTATTATAGGTTACTTATTTGTTTGCATTCTGATCTCAGAAAATGTCATGCGATTTCAAGCTTTATGTGCACGCTTGAGCGCTTAATTTATATTTTAAATGCTTATTATTATGGTTTTGTATTTCTCCCCTAATCGACTAATGACTCAAATAAACGACTAACAGTTGACTAGAAAAATCTTTAGTCGGGGCAGCCCTAAAATCCACTTCAAAAGGATGAGGACTCATGCTCGGATTGATATGGTAAAACTGACACCATCATTACCATTCGTATCACTGTGTATCAAGTGCTGAGGAAGAGCTGAAATTCAGATATGGTAATGAGCGTTTGGTTTCCAAAATGCACTGTAAGCGGTAGACCAATCACAACAGACTGAGCCATCTGACCAATCACAACAGAGTAGATCAATCACAACAGACTGGGCCATCTGACCAATCACGACAGAGTAGACCAATCACAACAGACTGAGCCATCTGACCAATCACAACAGAGTAGACCAATCACAACAGACTGGGCCATCTGACCAATCAGAGCAGAGTAGACCAATCACAACAGGCTGGGCCGTCAGACCAATCAGAGCAGAGTAGACCAATCACAACAGACTGGGCCATCGGACCAATCAGAGCAGAGTAGACCAATCACAACAGACTGGGCCTTCTGACCAATCAGCGCAGAGTAGACCAATCACAACAGCCTGGACCATCTGACCAATCAGAGCAGAGTAAACCAATCACAACAGACTGAGCCATCTGACCAATCAGAGCAGAGTAGACCAATCACAACAGACTGAGCCATCTGACCAATCAGAGCAGAGTAGACCAATCACAACAGACTGAGCCATCTGACCAGTCAGAGCAGACCAATCACAACAGACTGAGCCATCTGACCAATCAGAGCAGAGTAGACCAATCACAACAGACTGAGTCATCTGACCAATCAGAGCAGAGTAGACCAATCACAACAGACTGAGCCATCTGACCAGTCGGAGCAGAGCAGACCAATCACAACAGACTGGGCCATCTGACCAGTCAGAGCAGAGCAGACCAATCACAACAGACTGGGCCATCCGACCAATCAGAGCAGAGCAGACCAATCACAAAAGACTGTGCTTTCTGACCAATCAGAGCAGAGTAGACTTTCAGAAAAGCAGGGTATCTAACCATTTCAGACACTGTGAGAAAAGAGCTGATGCTGCAATGTATATTATGAGAAAATGAAAGTGTTTTTTTTTCCCTTGAATGCATGTAAACCTATTGTAGAAGATCTCCAAAACAATATTAGGGACTTTTAAAATAGCATAATAGGGCACTATTAACAATTTAATAATTAGTAACAATATTAAGTAAATTAATAATAATTTTAACTTTATTAACGTTATTAATGTCCTAATTGTCATTTTTCAGTGAAAATCAGTCAGATGACTGTCAAGAGCAAGGATACAGGTATGTTCATCCTCATCTCATTTAACCTGCTTATTTATTCCGCCTACATTTGGATTCAAATTTAGACAAATTTATTCTAAACAGCATTCATGACGTATTTTTATAGATTTCAGTCATTCCATCAGCGAGTAGTTGGTTTCTCAGCTGACCCTTACCAGCTTGAACACAAATCAGGTAAACCTGGCAGATTGTTGTGATGTCATTACAGTCCTTTTTACTCCCCAAAAACATCTTGAGAAACATTATATTGTGGTCATTTCCCCCTCAGATCTCCCTGATATCGTGGCGGCCGGAGTCCTGCAGGGTTTGTACCCCAGAGATGTAAAAGTGAGTTTCAAAAAGAGCTGTGGTAAACCCGGCAGCCTCGCCTGTGCACCGGAGCTGCCCGTGCATCCCAGAATCCCCACTATTACCATAAACAGAAGCGACATCAGCCCACCGCCAGAGTCACAGAGAATATAAGTGCAATCACTGCAGTGTTGCCTAGCAACTCCATCTGCTTTAAATGTGCCTTTGCATGTTTACATCGAATGAATCTGTCATTACGTGAATCTATGAACCTGTCTAGGTAATTTTTCAACCTTAAAATCAAAGTAAATGTAGTTAAAAGCCTATTTTTAGGAGCCCCATCAATCATATGCACACAAAAAAAAAAGTATAATAATTACATATTACAGTGATGTATAATTACAGTTGTACTTAATGTTGTACTGATTGTTTAAAAACAATTTGTTACCATATTAAATTCTGGTTTTGTGCTTAATTGTCATATACAAATCTTAATGGTCTTATGAGATATATTTCATTTATATAAAATATGTAATATTTTTTCCTTTAAAATTAGGAAAATATAACCTTGACATTTCAAACCTGGGTTTTGGTCACTGTTCACTGTGCCAAGCCATCCTGTATTTTCAAACATTTTTATGAAGAGTATTTTTGTTAAATAAAGAGTGACTCTGAATTATTCAAGGAAGACAACAGCATTAAGAAAACCCAGATCCTTTATTGAAGATTTGATTATAAAAGCAGGTTGAAGTGGGTCAGAAATCTGACCGATTGGAATGCCTGTTAGAACTGGACCCAGGATGTGCCGCTCTGCTGATCAGGATTGGTGTAAGACGGTCCCGCGAGGGGGGCGGAGCTCCAACAAGCACACATACACACTTTTTCCACTAGAACTCTAGTGGCACCAAATGCAATCCCCTTAAACCCAGAGTCCTGTTGTTCCCTCAAACTTAAATTACTCTTTAGCTACTGCAAAAGGCTTTTCCACTTCAAGCTTGCCGCTGTCGTGGATCATGACATCTTTGAGAGGTTTATCTCGCCCATCTGTCTTTGTACCCTCGATCTTTCTCACCACATCCTTGAAGACAGTGGAGAAAAAAAATGCTCAATTAGCACAAATCACTGGAGTAATATGTAGAAATTCATGAGTTAAGTTAAATAAATATGGAAGAACAGCTAACATCTCCACAGATGGATGAAGTGGAGATACTTACCATGCCCTCCAGGATTTTGCCAAACACAACATGTTTGCCGTCCAGCCATGGCGTTTGGACCGTGGTGATGAAGAACTGGGAGCCGTTGGTATCTTTGCCGGCATTGGCCATACTGAGCCAACCAGGACCGTAATGCTTCAGCTTGAAGTTCTCATCAGGAAAACGGTCTCCATAGATGCTCTTACCTACATAGTGACAGACAAATGCATTAGAAATTTCTTTTTATTGCTCATGTTTGGCATCTGAGCGACCTCAAAACCCTTTTAATATCTAAAAAAAGAATACTTGAAGTATTGGGTTGATGACTTTGAGTTCTAATCTTATAACAACATAAATGATAACAAAGATTAGTATTTCGATACCTCCAGTTCCATCTCCCCTAGTGAAATCTCCTCCCTGGATCATGAAGTCTTTAATCACCCGATGGAACTTGCTGCCCTTGTAACCAAATCCTTTCTGTAAATCAGAACTACATAATTTAGTCACATTTCAACTGTGATTCATGAATACTGACCCCCAGTGGAAAGACACACTCACCTCTCCAGTGGCCAGCAGGAGGAAATTTTCCGTCGTTTTAGGGACAGTCTTTCCAAAGAGTCCAATGACTATCCGTCCTGCATCCTCATCTCCGATCCTGATGTCAAAGTACACCTGGGAAAACAACCAAATCCAGAGTCACACCAGAAAATCAGTTCTGCAGATGCATTATAATATAGGAATTCCACCACGAGGCCATAAACCCCACATTTATCATTAGACTACAGTTCAAGTGACAATTACTGATGCAATATTAAATTAAGAAGCATTTGTGTAGTGTTACCGGCCTTACTAGATTATATTTTGCACAAAACTAATGAACTTTTGTAAATGCATATGAAAAAGCATACGGATGCTTTACAAGCAAAAATTATTTGGCTCCGCGAATCTTGCACGCTGTATTTAAGTGTGAACGCAACATTAGAAATTCGAATTCTATCGTTTGTATGCAATAGGCCAGACACAACGTTGCAGTGAATGTAGCGCGGCGCAGCGTCTCCGTACCTTAGCCGTGACTTTAGGTCCCTTTTTCTTCTCATCCGCCTCCGATCCGTTCGGGAAAAGCAGGAAAACCACCGAGCCAACGATCAATGTGACTGCCACCAAAAACTTCATCCTCCTCTCGCAGATCCGCACCATGAACGACCCGAAAAAACTGTGTGTGTGGCGATGACTGTGTTTTAGGGTTTCTGGGGCATCCGGGGAGGAGATTTGAGCTGCGCCCAGACATCAGGATCAAACCCGGGCGGGATTTGAGCACTAGAACTGATCCAGGAACAGCTAAGGAAACATACTCCCTATAGGAACAAACGGCTCCTCACACTGATCTGAGAACGGCCGCTGGAAGCGCACTCTGCTCTGTGTGACGTGTCCCAACCCATCGGATTCTGATTGGACGAGCTTATGTCTGTCTAGGGTTGATGAGCCAATCAGAGTTTGAAACGCGTAAAGAATGGACGGAGCCACAGCCGCTCGTGAAGAGATATCAGCATTAAAGGCACAGGACGCTGTATAAAAGGTGATGTTTGTGATGACATTCAGCAAATTTAATTAAGGACAAAATGCTTGCAAAGTGTGTATATATATATATATATATATATAAAGTGCCTCAGAACAAAACATATACATACAGCACAAAACTTTAATAATTAAAGACAATAAGGCTAGCAAGAAATGTTAGCAAGACTAGCAGGAAAAGTCCAGAAAAAAACATTGTATTTTAACACATTTATGTACCTATGGACATATCGCACAAACTGACCAAACCATTTGTGTAACACTCCCAATTCTATCTATGAATGTTATACACAAGTATTTTCAGTATTATTTATGAAGCATATTGTATTTGTAGGCCTATCAAGAACTATTTTCCCACTAAGGGGGAAAATCTGATTTATAGGCTACTATTTAAAGACACACACACACACACACCCTCAGTTCTTACTACTTAAATATGTTTATTTAGATTTATTTGGATAAAGACAGTCACAAAAAGCATTTACAGGACACCGTGAACTTAAACTTCAAGAAGGTTTAGTGTGCTCAGTCTAGACCCAAAATACTGCGTGAAGATATCCGGATGTCCCTTATAAAACTGTGCCAGGAGTCGCTTCTTCTCTTTCAGGGAATATTTGGTGTTTTCGTCGATGTTTTTCAGGAGAGAGTACAGCTCGTTTTTAGTCGTGTCCTTTATGGTCTCTGTGTATGTGTCTCTTGGCACTCGCTGACAAAGTTGGGTCTCTACACATTCAGAAGATAAATGCAATAAATACTTAAATACTTGTCACACAAACATTATCATGGCTATGTTAAATTGTCACAGAAAAGTATAGAAATATCCAGGGTTATTATCGAGAAGTAAAATTATTAAACATTTGTTAATTTAAATAAAGCTGAAAAGAAATAAAGCACTAAAATAACATTCAAATTGAGCTAAAACTGAAATAAAGCCACATACATACGTATGTATTTTTATTTATATATATATAAATATATATATATATATATATATAAATAAAAAAAAAGACAAGCACATAATTATTAATTAAACTAATTGAAATGAAAATATAAAGAATAATAGGCAATTCAAATTAATAAAAATGACAATACTATATAAATAAAAGAGCTGAAATAAAATAAATTAGATGGAAAAACTTTAAACAAATTAGAAATGCTGCCTTGGCAAACAACAAATTAAAATGAAGTTGAAAAACAAAACAAGTATAAATAAAAACCTGAAATGAAATAAATTAGATTTAATCAAATAAAAATAAATGAAAAAAATGAAATGAAAATGAGAAATGTTACCTGGGCAAACAACAAATTAAATGAAAGCTGAAAAATAAATAAAAACCTGAAATGAAATATAAATATTAGATTTAAAAAAACAAAAACAAATGAAAATGAAAATTAGAAAATGTTGCCAACCAATTAAAAAGTTGGAAAACTAAAAATAAATAAACAATGAATAAAGTAAAGAAAAACAAAAATAAATATAAATAAATGATAAAAAAAAAAAAAAAAAACTAAAGTACTAATAGAAACTATAAACTTATTTCAGTTTAATGTTGAAGCACTAAATTACTCACTGTAATTAAATGAACTAAAAGTTATCTAAAACTGAAACGACAAAAGCATCATTACTTAAAAAAAAAAATAAATAAAAAAAATTATTAAAACTGAAAATATAAAAGCTAATTTAAAATTACAATATTATTTAAAATATATAAATAAATAAATAAATAAATAAATAAACACACATACATACATACATACACACACACACATACAAGTAATATATTAAACATTGTAAACAACATACCGGCAGCTGTAGAATCTCGGTGTTTCACAATGTCATCCAGTTTCTCACTGACCAGTTTGTGAAGAGAACCTGGAATCTAATAAAAAGGTCACACTGTTATGCACAACAGCCTCTTTCTGTAATGATTATCACTCTCTTAATTCATTAAAGGCACATAAATGAGAAAAACCTTGAAGATCTCCTGGTGGTTGTCGAGCATGAAGAGCATCAGCAGGTCCATCTTTCCTTTGGTCAGACTTTTGCTCTGGATGACGGCTCTGGTGAATGTCTTCTTCACAACCACCCGGTTTTCAATCTGAAAAATCATATTCGGAACAAGTGTAAACATGACAGATGTGTGGTGAATAACTCGTCACATGCATTATGACTCCTCACTTCTTTGTGCAGCTGGACATTGGTGGCGTCTGCAGCCACTGCAATAAACTCCAGCAGTCTGCGCAGTTCCTCACGTGCAGACGCAGACAGCAGCTTCAGCGTTAGCTGCAGAACCTCCAATGCTCCTTCAAACTTCCCATTCGCTAGATACACAGGTAAACAGATGCTCAGACACAAAGACAAACATTGTTTGTGGAAAGAATGAATCATTTGATGAGCGTTAGCTTCACCCAGGAGTTCCATGATCTCAGTGTAGACGTCTGCCATGCTATCACAGAGGAGAGGCTTGCGGTCCATGTGTCCGTAGTGTTTGTCCAGCACATGAAACAGCAGTAATTTACATTCATCATGGCCTGAGGGTGTGACCTGTCCATCCTCTTCCTCACAGGAGAACGTGGGCATCTCTCTGCTCACCTCCACCACCAGCTGATCCGGAAGGAAATCCAGCAGGTCTATGGCTGCCGACAGCCAATCATCAGCTCTGGACAGAGAATGACAAATTATTAGGCCCATCTGAGGTTTAACCGTCAAGAAATGAAAGGTAAAGATTTCTCACTGTGATACTTTGAAGGCCTTCAGAACCTCTCGGTCAAGGTAGTTGCTGGTATAGAGCAGGTCTGGCTCATTATTACTGCCCCGGGACGGGGGAGAAACAATCTTTGCGCAGGTCAGCACCCCCTCCAGCAGGGGGAGATCTATCAGCTGCGACAGCCTCCGCACCGTCTGCTCATGCCACACTTCTCTGACCACTGAAGGAGTTCATAGTCAAACTGTTAAAGGGGTACATCACCGCTGACAAAAATGGGCTTTCAATAAAACTTGGCTGCCTGTACAGTATAAACGCGAAACGTTTTTTGAAATCGGTGCTACTTGACTAGAGGAAACGAGGGGGAAGACTGTTGTCTTTCCTTTTGCCAAATATGTAGGAAAACTTCAACACCCATAATGCACTGGGCATGTTGCCATCCAAGCAAAGACTTTTGCTGCGTCCCAATTCGCCTACTTGTACTACGTCCTAAAAGTATATACTGTTTTTGTGAAGAAAAAGTGCATATTTTTGAATGTGTAGCAGAAGAGTAGGCAAGCTTTAGGACATAAGTTACTACTTCGTCATCTTTAACGGACGCTCTGTCGCTTAGGTATGTGCATCCTGTCACCGTTTAAACTGCCCTGTCAATCATCATGTCACAGTTAAAATCCTTCACATTCAATTTAATTTAATTTCCTACCGTATCGGAGAGAAATGTAGTAGCACGTTGATCTGCCAGTCGTGGAGGCTCTCCTCATGTGTTTGCAATTTGAATATGATGAAGCATTTAAAAGTTAATGACCAAACGTATCATTACAAAAGTTCTCAATGCTGTTGCAGATGAAATATAATGTGGATAACACTGAATAAATATCTTTTTGTCAGGTTAAATACTGATAATTGATCACTCAAGCGCTATGTAACCGTCGGACTCGCACATCCGTCATGTTTGTAGTACTTT
The DNA here is from genome assembly GCA_039654105.1 of Coreius guichenoti. Lineage (NCBI taxonomy): Eukaryota > Metazoa > Chordata > Actinopteri > Cypriniformes > Gobionidae > Coreius > Coreius guichenoti. Next base: position 6,631,880 of record CM077191.1, read on the forward strand.
TTTTTTTATCCGCGTTTGTAGTTCTAAATATAAGACGCTGAAGTGAGCACGGATCTGCACTTCAAAATAGTAGGCCATCCGGGTATCTTTGGAATACTCATTTCAACATACTACGGTTTGGGACGTACTAATTCTATTTTCGAATACTATTTAGGACGGATAGTACGCGAATTGGGGTGCACCGTTCATATATAGGAAGACTGTGCACTCCGATTACTTATGAATGGGAGAAAGTGCAACGCCCAATATGGCGAATAAGCCCCGCCTTCTAAATGAAAGAGCCAATCGTTGATTAGTAAAGTCACATCTCACTGCAGCTGCTGTTAGAAACTCCGGTTGCTATAGAAACAGTCAAGCGTTCTGAGACGTGCGTTTAGGATTGTGCATGCGCGTTAGCTGCGTCCAGGCTGAATAATGCAGTTTATCATCATGATTTGAGCATTTATCAACAAAATTTATGATACAATTGTTGTCAGATTTCGTTGGTGATTTCAAATATGAAATGTAATAAGCTTGGAAATCCATGTATCATTCGTTCAATCGTTTTTTGATTTAATATTGAAAGTAGAAAAATGAGAAAACAGCTCGTTTTTTAATTTTTTCAGAAAAACGAAAAAACGAGATTTCGGCTTGATTTTTCGTTTTTCGTTCAGCTGTAGCAGCGCAGGACTTTTATTCTGCTGTGCTGAACTGAGGAAGAACTGATGACGGAATAGTTTGATCTTTGGCTGACCAATCAGCAGAAAGGGGCATATAATTCCCGCCCACGTGTAGAAATCGAATATTCAAACTGATTATTCATTTTTCTAATGGAAAAAAAAAACCAAGCCGAAATCTCGTTTAGTTTTTCTGAAAAAAATGAAAAACGAGCTGTTTTCTAATTTTTCTACTTTTTTTTTTTTTTTTTTTTTTTTTTAAATCAAAAAACAACTGAATGAATGAATTTGATGTTTCCCCATTCAAAGAGCACGAGAGGCATTTCAAAGATGGCCGCCAAGTGAAATGACTCGTCTTAAAGGGACTTTGCGTCCAAGGCCACTTCCACCATTCTTCTATGGATACGCTCACCAGAGTCAAATACCGCCTTGCTTTAGTAGGAAATACCACTTAGCAAACTTTTAGTCATAATGGTGTCGACTTGTATTGTTCCAGATACAAAAATATAATCTATTATAATTTCTCAGCCCATGTAAACACAGAACGAGTAAACAATGTTCATTTACATACACTACCGACATTGTAACAATACAAAGCGGGTTGAAAAATTGGTGAAGTTACACTTTAAAGTTGCACTTAGGCTATTTGAATGGTCTTTTATATTTACATTATGCATACTGTGCACAGTATACTTTCTCTATTCATTACTTTTTCCAAATTATAAATTTAACACTTTCATTAACTTGATCAGACTGCAAAAATAACAAAATAATTTAGCATAGTGATAACTATGCTATTTGCTGAATTAAACAGTAGGCCGGTCGATAAATATTTACATAAATTATAAATTAAATAAATAAATGCATTTATTGATGTCAAACGATTAATTGCATCCAAATGTATTTTATTTATAAAATATTCCACCTCAGAGTTAAAGTATCTCATAATTCTTTAATTATGAGATACTTTAACTTTGAGGTGGAATATTTTATATATACTTTGAGGCATAGAAGCTTTTTTTTATTTTTTTAAATCCAATTGGGTTTCAAATATTTAAAAAAGCTGGTCTGCCTCAAAGTCAAAAATTAAAATAATAATTGTGACTATTTTAATATCTCATAATTATCTTTAATTCTGACATGGCAGTGTGCATATTGCAACATTAAATATTACAATTTTTACATTGCCACCTCGGAGTTAAATAAAGATAATTATGAGACAGATTAAAATACGTAAAAAGTATTTGATTTTTGACAAGCTTTTTTTGAAATATTTGAAACAAAATTGGATTGAAAAACGTTGCAATATGCATACTATATCACAGAGTTGCATAAAAATAATTATGAGAGAGTTTAAAATAAGAAAGTCAAAATTATATTTTAATTTTAGTTTTTAAACCGAGGCAGACGAGCTTTAACTAAAATTGATAGTTATTTAGTTAGATCGATGCCATTCACTGAATTAAACATGCAACATGAAATTATATTATTGTATTATATTACATTACATTACATTACAAGCACAGCCTTTGTACCTCAAACATACAAGAAATCTGAACAAAGGTCTCACCAGATGGTGGAAGATATTCACTGGGAGGAGAACCGACAAGTCCGGTCAAGTCCAGCTTCTCCATGAGACGATCCAATGCCTGGCCTGGCTTCACAGGCGTACTATGAGAGAACAACAGGATGTCCTGCCTAAAAAAAAGTCAATAATTGCAAGCATTATAACTCTAAAAAATGAAAAATAAAAACATTCAGTGCTGCACCATAAACATCTACAGCGGTCTGAAACACCTGCATGGTGTGATGTTCATTATGCTCTCTTCACTGTGAGGGAAAAGAGCCGCTTCAAGCATGTCCAGGGACGGATCCTCTGCGTTCAGGAACCTGTAGAGGCTGCTGCTGCTGTCCTGGAAGACTCCTGCTTTACTGATCTTTCCCAAGACTCTGGTTCCCACCGCCTCAAACACTTTACAGTCCAGCAGCACCTGACACAGCCGTGCCACCATGGCTCTGGAGACCAGGGCATCTCCGAGAACCTGGTTCTGAGTAAGATGAGCCTGGATGACATCCACTGCATCAGAGCCCAGGAAGCAGCTCTCGTGAGATTTCAGATGCTGCCAGCGTTTCTTGACCTTCACTTGGGCCTGGAGAACACTAATGATGTGGCTCCAGATTTCTTTGTTTTGAACCTTGTTGGTTTGTTCATCTTGAGGTCTGTTGATCAATCTGTGATCTGAAGAAACATTAAACCATTTTAATGTGATCTTTTATCCTTTAAAATTCAAACACACTAGCTTAAAGTTGACGTTACCAAGAGGTCGGTTCATGGGACTGTATAATTTCCCCACAATATTTAGTGCAGCAACTTTATCTTGAACTGAAGCCATGCATTCGTTTCCTCTGCAGGTTTGACTCAAACTCATCAGTTTCTCATTAATCAACAGCAGCTCATTAGCAACCTCTGCATGATTGGCTAACAGTGAATCAGTGAAAATTAGTACAAAAAACAACACCCAGATTCAACACTAGATGGCAGCAAAGTTTTTTAAAGAAAAGGCTACATTTGGAATAGAGCTCACACTGCTCTGAGCCTGATATGTGCAGTATACAGTCTGAACACTGTGTACAATATGCAAATATCTGGATTTAATATCTATCTATTTATAAATATCTGTCCATTCGTCTGTCCGTCCATCCATTCATCCGTACATCCAGCCGTCCATCTATCTGTCTATCTATTCATCCACTCATCTGTCAGTCCGTCTCTATCTATCTATCTATTTATAAATATCTATCCATTCGTCTGTCCGTCCATCCTTCCGTCTATCATCCATTCGTCTGTCTGTCTATCCATCCATCCATATATCCAACCGTCCATCTATCTGTCTATCTATTCATCCATTCGTCTGTCTGTCCATCCATTCATCCGTCCGTCAGTCCGTCCGTCTCTGTCTATCTATCTATCTATCTATCTATCTATCTATCTATCTATCTATCTATCTATCTGTCTGTCTGTCTATCTGTCCATCCATCCGTCCTCTGTCCACCCATCTATCTATCTATCTATCTATCTATCTATCTATCTATCTATCTATCTATCTATCTATCTATCTATCTGTCTGTCTGTCTGTCTGTCTGTCCGTCCGTCCGTCCGTCCGTCCGTCCGTCCGTCCGTCCGTCCGTCCGTCCGTCCGTCTGTCTGTTCGTCCGCTGTCCATCCATCCATCCATCCATCTATCTATCTATCTATCTATCTATCTATCTATCTATCTATCTATCTATCTATCTATCTATCTATCTATCTATGTCTGTCTGTCCGTCCGTCTGTCCTCTGTCCATCTATCTATCTATCTATCTATCTATCTGTCTGTCCGTCCGTCTGTCTGTTCGTCCGCTGTCCATCCATTCATCCATCCATCCATCTATCTATCTATCTATCTATCTATCTATCTATCTATCTATCTATCTATCTATCTATCTGTCTTTCTGACCGTCCGTCCGTCTGTCGTTCTGTTGTTTGTAACATTCTATAGGTTTATTTCTGTCTCTCCTCTTTGGCAGCTGTTTCTGTTTTTCTGTGTCTGAGGCGGTTGGATCTCTCCTGTCATCATGTGAAATGAAGGATGTGTTTGTCGTATCACTTTCAGGTTCACATGTAAACACACTCTCTCTGAGGAACACAGCCATGTGACCTATGATCAAATTTTATTAATATACCATTCTGTTATCTGTGTTTCTCTATGGTCACCTCTCTCTCTCTCTCTCTCTCTCTCTCTCACCCCACATCTTTCTTTGTCCTTCGTGGTTCCTGCTGTTTTTAATTTGGTGAGTGTAGGGAATGTCTCTGTGCAGGTTTCTGTGCTGAACTTGAAATAGTTGCGGCGAAAACTCTGCCAGATGCCCGAGGGGCTTCAAATACCTGAATGAAACATCTTAAAACAAATCTTTGTTTGATGTCCAAGAGAAAAATGAAACCATAACATGTCTAAGGATCAAGGAGATGCTAGCATAAGAATAATTCAGCAGGCCTTTTGTTTGAAATCTTTGTTACATAATTTTTTTCGTAACTATCAATCACACAGTACAGTTTAGAGAGGAAATCTAGAAGATAAATAGACTAGAATAGCTTTATAGACAAACATATAGCATAGTCTGAATAAAAAACACTCAAAAGACAAACACAGAGCAAACAAACAAACAAAGGCTCAAATTCTAAATCAGATCTTGTTTATCTTGTCCAAATTGGTTTGATGAAGCTCTGGCACTGCTGACCTGAATAACTGTGACCTACACATCCATTTCCACCACTAGAGGGCAGTTTGTCTGCTATGATACCTGATTCCAGGGTGCATCTGAGGCCAAGTTTCATCTGAGATGCAAATCTTAGAGCAACACACATGCACACAGTTACTGTTCGGGCCTGAAGTCCGCTGCTCGACCGCTCACCACAACACAGGACGGTCCAGATTCCCAGCGCTCTCCAGATCAAACAAAGACAAACGGCTCAGTCTGGAGTCTGTTTGACTCAAACTTCCCCTCCACCAATCAGTGGCTAAATTACACCGTTCTGATCCAAACAGAAGCAAACAAAAGAAAACAAAGTTGATTGGCTGAGGCAGAATGTGCAGGGTGAGGTTTCAGACTGCGTTTGAGCTGCAGGTGATGCAGTCAGGAGAATAACTTAACTCTATCAATTTGGTATTTCAGTTCAACCAAAGTTTGTCAAAGGTTACTGGTTTATTTATGATGGCCATAACCCAGGACATGTGGCAATATTTGGCTCATGCATCTTTCCCGCTTTATGTAAGTTATGAAACTCAACAGACCTTTGCTCTTAGACCTTTGAATGTCTGATATTCAAATGAATATGATCATGCTGGACAATGGACAAATGAGCAAAAGAGCTATATATGCAAATTATGACACCAGAGCACACATGCTCCAGAAATGTTGATCTACTCTCATAAACTGTAGCCTATAAAAAAGGCAAAAACTTCCAAATATATATATATATATATATATAAATGCTGATTCTGATAGATCCTGATAAAATTGTAGTGTTCAAATTAGGTATAAAAGGTAAAAATAAATATTAATATATGCCTTTTTATACAGTATATAAGACAGTAGATCAACATGTCACACACCCATATATATACACACATATACATACATATATATATATATATATACAGCACATCAGGCATAACATTATGACAGGCGAAGTGAACAACACTGATTATCTCTTCAGATAAGTTTATATGTGACTTGGCCTCCAAATTCCCCAGATCTCAATCCAATCGAGCATGGGATGTGCTGAACAAACAAGTCCGATCCATGGAGGCCCCACCTCACAACTACAGGACCCTACAGGACTTAAAGGATCTGCTGCTAACATCTTGGTGCCAGATACCACAGCACACCTTCAGGGGTCTAGTGGAGTCCATGCCTAGTCGGGTCAGGGCTGTTTTGGCAGCAAAAGGGAGACAAACACAATATTAGGTCATAATGTCATGCCTGATATATATATATATATATATATATATATATATATATATATATATATATATATATATATATATATATATATATTATATTTAAATGAATAAATAAACAAATAAATACATATTTATGCTATTTTAGCAGAATCAGAAAATCAGCAAAAAGTACGGCACGTTCAAAGAGAGAGAGACAGAAAGAGAGAGAGACACACGCACTGCCAGCAGTGACTCCGCCCCCCTCCGTCTTTATTCAGAGTGTTTCTCAGCCTGAAGGACAGAGAGAAAGAATCACAGATCAGGACACCAGGAGGAGAGACGGGCCGAACACACCGAATCATGGCCACAGCAGACACGAGACCGCAGCACATCCTTCCGTCCGATCCCCGCACACCGAGCCTCATATCACGGATCACCGGCACCAGAACCGAGCTGTCTGACACCACGGATGATCCGAGGCCAGAATGAGGGTGATTTACGTCCAGAACGCCGGCGTGGTCGCTGCTTTCTCGCCTGAGATTTTCTGCGGTAGATTGAAACAAAGGAATAACGGAGAAATCATGATCGAACGCGCCACGGGAAAGAGAACACGTCATAACGGAGTAGTAAACGTCATAATGGTATAGAACGCGTCATAATAGAATAGTGCACAATAGATACATTGTCGTTCTAATTGTGAATGATACATTGTAGCAGTTTTATAAGTGCCATAAAACCACTTGGCACGTGTTCATTAGATTCTTTTTTAATAATATGCCTTTTTAGTCCGTTTTTATCTATATCGAGCCCGGTTTTATCGTTCATAATTAGACTGGGATTATTATTTTTCTTTAGATAGCCTACCATAGCCGGCTATAGGTAGAATAGATAGACACCTCATTAAAATATGAGTCATTATTGACAATCATAAATTAGTTTATATGTTAACATAATTAAACCTTTGCATTGTAATTTATTTATTTATTTATATGCTAATTAGGTATATTAATTAGGATTTATATTATCAATATTTCAAAGCATTTAGTCAAGATATTTAAACAGAGGGAGGTTTAAAATATTCTCCCGCATGATGGAGACACAAAGGCCAGGTGACCCGCCGGGCCCCTCAGTGGTGGTGGTGGCGGCGGAGGCCCCTGAGGGCTCCGGTGAGGTCAAGCGCAGCAGCTCTGGTGTGAAGAAACATCATCACAAACACAACCTAAAGCATCGATATGAGCTGCTGGAGACCCTGGGGAGAGGAACGTACGGCAAAGTCAAGAAGGCCATCGAGCGCCATTCTGGAAGAGAGGTAAGCATCTGCTAATTCAGTCATAGGTATTCATCTGAACTGGCATCTAAAAGGTTGCAGGTTCAAACCCTGCAAGATACTTAACCTCTAGTATGGCAATGCCATGATACACTGATGTATTGAATCAGTGAATCATTTGGTAAATGTAGAGCACTGGCCTGGTTCTTGGGCCGGCTGTAGTTTGTCGTTTAGGGTGTCAGCTAAACTATAATAATCCGTTGTTGTGTTTGGCTCCTTTCAGCCCGTCTCATGGGACGTCCACCCCATGCGTGTGCTCCGCACGCGCTCACTTGTGCAAGAGCGGATGTTTTAAATCTCGGGTGAAGTTGCTTTAATGGCCCTCAATGAAACGCATCACACTTCAACCAATTGACCGTTTCTGTTGCAGTTGGGTTCAAAGGTCACTGCTAACGGTCTGTGTTAACGACCTTGAATTCTGACCCTTGAGTCATTAATGAACCGGCATAGTTGACCTAGTCACTGACCTAGTTGCCAAGTTCTGCTGTGGTGATCTAGGTCAGGCAGGGCTTTAGTGTTCGTTTGTTCATTAATCAAACATACCGGATTCATTCGGCACGCTGCGGCACGTGGCTTTGGTTGTTGTTTAACATTGCGGCTCGGTCACCGCAGGTCCCAGAACAGCTGCTGGGAACAATGAAATCTTTCCATTCTGCTAAAGTTCACCCAAAAATGAAAATTCTGTCATTGTTTACTCACCCTTATGTCACTTCAACCCTGTATGACTCTTTCTTCTTGTGGAGTACAAAAGAAGATAAAATTTCTCAGTGGTCCATTCAGTGAAAATCAATGGGGTCCAATTTTGTTCAAACCCCAACATTCTTCAGATTATCTCACACAAACCATGTCGTTGTTGTGAGTAGATTTGTTCATGGTTTTGAGGATAGTGTTAGCATCTGGCTGATTTGACTAGCTACAGTAGAGTTTTATTGTATGTATGGGAAACTAACTTGTGATTTGTTATTAGTATTTAGCATTGTTTTTTTAAACTGCCGAATAGACCTGAAACCCATTCTTGAGGCGCGCCCTAGCAGTTGAAACACCCTCTAGTCATGTATATTTCCATGGTAACAATATTGTTGGTGGCTGTTGTGTGCTGTACACAGATATATAGCCTTCTTTCAGTTTAATAATTTACAATTCAGGCTATTTCACAACACTTATAGTCACACAAGCACACACACAGGTCTGAGTGTATCGGTAGGCAGTGTGCCATCAAGAGTGTTGGCAGGCTGTTGAAGAATGTATGAGCGCAAGCTAACAGACCTAAAAATAAAATGGTGCACACACACACACACACACACACATACATGTTTTTTCATTTACCTCAAACTCAGACGCATGGTAAAACATAATTTGTCATGCGTGTTTGTGGGCCCATAAACATAAAGTCACTCAGAGAGACATACAGTGTTTTTTTCTGGCACCAGTTTACTGCGCTTAGCAGGAATTAGTCAGAAAAACTGTTAAGCGGCCGGACGCGCTGTCTGCAAAGAGTTATAGCGCAGACGTATAGATAACAGACATAGAAACCAGTGATAACTGCTCACAGAGACTAAACATTACAAATCACAGAGTCATAAGACACGCCTACACCCATAGGAAAAAAAAAATCACACTGCAGTATTTTGATTCTTTTTTCATACATTGCTTAAAGTGATAGTTCATTCAAAAATGAAACTTCTGCAGTCATTTATTCACTCTCATGTTGTTCAAAACCTGTATGACTTTACACAACACCGTTTTCAACTGAAAACAGAAAACTTTTTATGCATTTTAGCCATTTATTTACACGACAACTGCATTTTGGGTGCCTGAAAACACAAACTTTTGAAAACGGGTTTCAAAGTGCAGGTTTTTGAAAACGATACTGTTATCATCTCTGTGTAAACTACAAAAACATGAATTTGTGAAAACAGTGACGTCATGCGCATGAGTATTACGTGTTCAGTTTATAGGTGCGTAGTGTTTCTTTACAAAGTGACATTGCCATCTACTGGCCTGGCAGCAGAATACAGCATTTTTAGTCGTTTTCACGGATCCGTGTGAACGGGGATCATTTTGACAATGCTTTCGTCTGTACGCGAAAAACGTTTTTGTTTTAGTACATCGTTGTTGTTTAAACGTACCCTAAAAATCATTGCAAAAACTGATCAGAAAAGTTCTGTGTGACTTTAGGGTCTGTTTACACAACACTGTTTTCAACTAAAAACTGAAAACTTTTTATGCGTTTTGGCCGTTCGTTTACACGACAACTGCGTTTTGGTGGCCTGAAAACACAAACTTTTGAAAACGGGTTTCAAAGTGCAAGTTTTTGAAAATTATCGTCTCTGTGTAAACTCTGTGTAAAAATTTGTGAGTATTACATATTCAGTTTATTGATGCGTAATGTTTCTATACAAAGTGACATCGTCATCTACTGGCCTGGCAGCAGAATACAACGTTTTTAATTGTTTTCGCGGATCCTTGTGAACGGGTATCGTTTTGACAACTTTGCCGCCTGTACGTGAAAAACACAAAGTTTTCAGCACATAGTTCTCGTGTAAACTAACCCTTAATTTCATCTGTGGAACACAAAAGAAGCATTAGCGCCCCTTTGTGGCTTCGCTGAGAATGCAACATGTACTCGGATTGCGTTATAAATTGCATTTCGACACACTTTACAATGTAGCAACGTGAACTCTTGCATACTTAAATGTGTTTACATGCATTTTTAATTGTCTTTTGACACATTTTGCAACGCAACATTTTAAATTGAGTTAGCATACTGAGAAATGTTTGCGTTCACATTGCATTATGAATCAAATTTTTAAACACGTCAGAATGCAACGGCGCATTAAATTGTCTTTTCATATTTGCATTGAGTTATGAGGGTATTATGATTTTTCATTTTTTTCAAATAGAGCTTGCACACCTAAGCATTTGTGTTCACAACTTGTATTGCGTTATTAATAGCGCAACAACTTAGAAAATCAAAGCTGTGCACAGAAACATTTGTGGTTTTTTGCTTGCACTCTTAATACTGTTTTGACATTTCAGAGTGCAACAATGTGTGAAATCGCACTTGTGTACTAAGAAGCATTTGCATAGTTGTGTTGAATTATTAATAATTGCGCTCGGACATACTTTGCATCATGTCGTTTGCATTCACATAGTTGTTAGAAATGCATTGATGCATTTAATCAAACTTGCATATCTAAAAGTGTAATGCGTTTGGCAAATTTATTAAAAACGTTAATGTTTTAAAGGTGCCAATAATGGCGATTAATTATAAAAAAATGAGTTAATTAGTAATTTTTTAATCGATTGACAGCACTAAAGCGTTTGCATACTTGCATTGTGACGAACTGCATTCTGATTTTGCAGCTCAACAGTTTAAAAAAGAGCTTACATACCTAAAATCATTTGCGTTTACATACTTGCGTTATGTTATGAATAGCGCTGAATAACGCAACAATGCGCTAAATCAACCTTGCAACATTTGCGTTTTTTTTCTGCCTGCGTAGTGTTAATAGTGTTCTGACATTCGGAAACTGCACTTGCGTACTTAGAAGTGCTTGTGTTTGAATACTTGCATTGTGTTATACTGCATTCTGACATGTTTCTCAAAAACAAAAAAATTCATGAAAACAAGCTTGCAGACCTACAAGTATTCAAATCTTCGCGTAGATTGTATTTCAGGTGGAGCTGCACGATTCTGGATAAATTGAGATCACGATTCTATAATAACATGTAATTTACTAGTGGTTCTGACAAAATATTAATAAGGTTGTTTCATTACTGGATGAATCAACGTTTTTGAACGAATCTCTTGAATGAATGATTCAATGACAAACACATTTTTTAACAGTCACTTGTCGCCACCTACTGGTGTAATGTTGCAATTGATACAATCTTTATTTGAGGAGTCGAGTTACTTTCAAAATGTGATGATACTGTTGATACTTAAATCAAACATATCTGAGATCTGCACTAAATCTCTTGAGATATAAAAGATGAACCTCCATAACCAGCCAATACAAGCAGCTCATATATTAAGTTTAGTGCCTCTCGGTGATGTCCCTTGTTAAACAAACATACTTTTGTAGCTGAATGCAAATGTTTATCCTGCCATGATAATGCTTTACTATCTGTTATGTTAAGTACACAGACAAACACAAAGTTCTGACTGTTGATATATGCTACAATCCAGTACAGTGTATGCTTGACCTTTACCCCTGTGGCACAGATAACTGAAGAAATTGCGCAACATTTTCTTCTTCATGGCTTTACCAGGCTCTGATTCAGCATAATGACCCGAGCAGACAAACAGATAGCATGTGTGTGTGAGCTCTTGCACGTATAAGGTCAGTTCTCTACGTGTTTGCATTGCATTTGTGTGTACAAACAAGATCGGATGTCCACAGAACATAACGGCAAACATTCTTTCCACTGTGTGTGATGAATTGGTCCTGTCTATCATGTGAGTGTGTGTTTGTACGTGCATGTCTGTCTGAAGGCGAAAGGTCACTGGGACAGTGTGCAAGCAAACAAACAAGTCCATCTTGAGCAGAAAATGAAAGCGTTAATATCCTGTACGGGGGCCAAAACAGCATGATAGAAATGCAAGAGGCTCTAAATTCTGATCCACGGTCAGTGAGACCCTCTCGGTCATCAAAGGGAAACAAAACTGATCTCATGTTTGCTTTAGTGTTTTCATAGGAAGCTGGCGGCCTCTAGCGGTTGTAGTAGGGACAGTTGTCATGAAATTAGTTAGCAAATATTCTATCCAGCATGTTGTAGGTGGTTGCCTTGGTGTTATGTATTATTTACTGATCCAAGTCTTTATGATATTTTTTTGTTTTATTTAATTAAAAAAGCAGCATACCTCTCAACCCTCTATGGACACACTTAAACTCGAGTCACCATTGGTTAGTACATTTTTTATTTTACTCGCCAGACTTTTTACATGGAATGCAAGAACAATGCAACTGAAAAAATTCTACATAAATGTAATATAAAATATAAATATAAAATATAAATTTCAAACACTATTAAAGTCAAGTAAACAGTCGAGCAAGCTACAAGCAATAGCACAAGAGCATAGAGTGATTTTTTTGCAGTGAGTCTGTTGTTTGATTAACATTAAAAACAGACGGCAACAGGAATATTAGGCTGCTGTCACTTTAAGAGATGCACGGATCTAATAAACTGAGGGTATGTTTACACGACAACGATGTACTAAAAACAGACAACAACAATCCCAGTTCACACGAATCTGCGAAAATGACTAAAAAGGCTGTATTATGCATGCCAGGCCAGTAGTGGGCGATGTCGCTTTGTCAAGAAACACCCAGTGAACACGTAATACGCATGCATGAACATGAAACACGCATGTGCATGACGTCACTGTTTTCACAGATTCGTGTTTTTGTTGGTTACAAGGAGATGGTAAAGGTAATTCATTAAATTAATGCAAACGTGTTGCAAAGTATGTCCGAACGCAATTAATAATTCAACACAACTATGCAAATGCTTCTTAGTACGCAAGTGCGATTTCACACATTGTTGCACTCCGAAATCAAACAGTATTAAAAGTGCAAGCAAAAAAACACAAATGTTTCTGTGCACAGCTTTGATTTTGTAAGTTGTTGCGCTATTAATAACGCAATACAAGTTGAGAACAAAACATTGTTGTGCTAGAAAATCATAATACCCTCATAACTCAATGCAAATTTGAAAAGTCAGTTTAATGCGGCGTTGCATTCTGACATGTTTAAAAATTCGATTCATAATGCAATGTGAACGCAAACGTTTCTTGTATGCAAACTCAATTTAAAATGTTGCGTTGCAAAATGTGTCAGAAGACAATTAAAAATGCAAGTATGTAAACGCATTTAAGTATGCAAGTGAGTTTTTACACTTTTTGTAAAATGTGTAGAAATGCAATTTATAACGCAATCCGAGTACGTTGCATTCTCAGCAAAGCCACAAAGGGGCGCTAACATAGGCGGAGTTTCACTTTTGTGCTTGGGGGGGCACCTTGGGGTATAATTTACATTATTATAAATAATAATAATAATAATAAAGAAATTGAATAATTAAAGGATTAAAAGGGATTTAAGGGAATAAGTAAATAAGATTGGTAAAATAAGGTCTAATTGTAGTAGGCTAATGAAGTAATCAATTTAAACTTTGCAAATAATATTTTATTTTAAAATGTGCACAAATTCACTCTTATTCGTATGTCTAATATGTAGAAAATGCAAACGTTTTTTTGCCTCGTTGTCACATTCATTTATGAATTAGGCTACATGAATCATGATCGCATTTTTTCAATTCAAAACAGCAAAATTTCATAAAAAGTTGAGTAGTTTGCATCACTAGTAGCTGAACATTTCTATCATAAAACAGTTGTCTAAGACTTGCATCTACTTACATATTTCCACGAACTCTCGTTGCACTGTGACAGTGACAGTATGACAGTAAGACCCGTCTTCTTTGATTTGATTGGCCATTTCGATCATTTTGACATTGACGAGCGCTGTTAGACCACTGAGGTAGAGCAGCCTAAAAAATGTATCAGCCTAAAAATTTTACTTGTAAATTTTTTTGTCATCCTAAAAACAAATTTACAAACAGCTTTACTCATTCTACACTAAAAGGATAAGATAACACAAATAAAATGAGAAAATATGAATTATATTATTATTTATTTTTATTCATATCAGACAAAATCATTGGCTCTGGTCCCCCCCCCCAAACTCCGCCTATGGCCGCTAATGCTTATTTTGTGTTCCACAGAAAAAAAAGTAAGGGTACATTTACACGACAACGATGTACTAAAAACAGAAAAGTTTCTTTGCGTTTTTTTCGCATACAGACGTCAACATTGTCAAAATGATCCCCGTTCACACGGATCCTCGAAAACGACTAAAAACACTATTATTCATGCCAGTAGATGGCGATGTGACTTTGTAAAGAAACACTATGCACCTATAAACTGAACATCATGCGGGTGGAGAGAGAGGGGAACGGGATCGGCAAAGGACCTCGAGCTGGGAATCGAACTCAGTTGCGCTATATATCGGCGCGCTAACCACGAGGCTATCAGCGCCGACATCCACTAAAAGTTTTGAGCCACAACCAAAGCATAATACTTGTTCCAATCCCTAACCCTTTGCAAACATCATTAATGAAATGCAAAAACTTTTATTGATACTGTATTCTGTTCATTTGGCTTGCACACAGATAAATAAATAAAAAGCTCCACTGGTTGGAATCCTGTTACTACCTCAGTGGGAACGCAGTCTTTTTTTTCTTCCTGGAGATTATTTTAAACTCTCGCTCCTGCTGCGTATGAACAAACTGCAACCTTAGTATTCCAGGCGTCTCCAGCGGACCTGGCGGGAGGTGAATACCTTCAACTGCGCATAACTTCATGAGCTCATGGAAAACACTCCGTGATGGCTTTCCAATAAAGAGCAGGACTTGCCCATTCTGCTTTTAGAGAACAGGCCCTGGTTTCTGGATTTGTTTATGTCTTTTTATTCCACATAATCAGTTTTGAAGCATTCCGCTAGGGCTTTCCTTTTATGGATATAGTCGGTGATTTACCTTTAGCTCCTCGGAAACATGTGGTTTTGGTTTCTCTGAGAAAAGCAGCGGTCCGCCTGCATGCTCGCCATTAATGTGAAGACGCTGTTCTGAGAACTAGTGCAATGATGAGAAGCCACATGCTGGAGCGAATAGGCCTGTTTTAGTGACCCGTCAATATGCATGAATTCATAAAACAAACAGAACTGACGAAGGACTCCAACGAAGGTCTGTCATCGGCTCACTCATTGTTCCATTTGTTCTTTTACCGGACGTGTAGCACACGCCTGGGAGGGTGAGATAGGACAGAAATAGACAGGAAATCACTACCCAGATATCATTTCCTTTTTTCTTCCTGATGACATCCATCAGGCAGTGAGCAGGGCATCTCCTCTCTGCCCACATCTTATCTCCAGTTCTAGTGTGTTCAGGTCATATGATGCTCTTACAGAGACATCAGTGCAGTGTCCTCAGGGCCCGTGAGAGCCGAATAAACACACGAGAGAGCTTTTATTCCGCTTCCAAACACTGCACCCTCATTTTCCCAAAAAAAACATCAGGAAAATTACACAGCAAGAGGCTGAAAATATGCTCAGTCGTGAGGTGTTTATGGGATAATTCTGTGTGTGTGTGATGGGATGATTACACCTCTCTGTCTGAAGAATCTACTCAGGTGTTTTTCTGACATTCAAGAATAGAATGTTTTTGTTAGAGTGGTTAGTGCACGTGCTCGAACAATTTTAGCTGCCATTTCCTGTAAAAAAAAAAAAAAAAGAAGAAGAAGAGTGGCTTATGCTGGCCACACACTTGATGTCCAAAAAAATCCTCAATTGTGTGTAAAGCTGCACAATTTTGGATAAATTGAGAATCCTGAATCCAGAATCATGATTCTTCCATGATTCTGAACAGACAACTAAATAAAATAAAATATAAATTACTAGAGGTTCTGACAAAAATATGAATTGCTTCAGTCTATTTAAAAGTGTTTAATTAATTAGAATTAATTGGTTGAATGAATGATTCAATGACTCACTCATAAATACTTCACTAGTTTCATTACTGGATGAATCAGCGTTTTTGAATGAATCTCTTGAATGAATGATTCAATGACAAATATGAGCGAGCATGCTTCAGTCAGATGTTGTGTGCTTTTATAGCTGAAACATGGCAGCCACAAACATGCCATGAAAGTGGAGTATTGAGGAAGAAGATCGACTTGTACAACTATGGCAACAGAATGAGTGCCTTATTGTGTCGTGCACGCCAGGAGAGCCAGTTGATGACGCCGATCGTCCTTCTTATTTGTTTTTCTTCTTAAGTCTGTGGGATTGTCACTGTAAAATCGTTACTACAATCGGCAGGTGTGTGGTCTCACGGTCTCGGCGAATCGTCTGGGCGAATTGTTCAGAGGATTATAATGTTAAAAAGTGGTTGAAACTGTCCTTATGTCTGTGGTCTCTCACGGTTTTAAAATCGGTCTAGTGTGTCCCAGGCCTTAGTCACAAGGTTATTTAGTCACAAATCGACCAAAATTAACATCTTTTACAAAAACTTTGATAACCTTTTTTTCTTTTTTTTAATCTTTCAATTTAAGATTGAATAACATTTGAAACTCTTTCTTCTCTTCAGGTTGCCATCAAGTCTATCAGGAAGGAGAAGATTAAAGATGAACAGGACATGGTTCACATTCGACGAGAAATCGAGATCATGTCGTCTCTTCGCCACCCACATATCATCTCTATATATGAAGGTATTTATCTGTCTATGAATCTATCGTTCCATCTTATCTATCTATCTATCTGTCTGTCTGTCTGTCTGTCTATCTCTCTATCTATATATCTATCTGCCTGTCTGTCTATCTGTCTGTCTCTGTCTATCTATCTATCTGTCTATCTGTCTGTCTATCTATCTATCTATCTATCTATCTATCTATCTATCTGTCTGTCTGTCTGTCTCTGTCTATCTATCTATCTATCTATCTATCTATCTATCTATCTATCTATCTATCTGTCTGTCTGTCTATCTATCTATCTATCTATCTGTCTGTCTGTCTGTCTGTCTGTCTGTCTGTCTGTCTGTCTGTCTGTCTATCTATCTATCTATCTATCTATCTATCTATCTATCTATCTATCTGTCTGTCTGTCTGTCTGTCTGTCTGTCTGTCTGTCTGTCTGTCTGTCTGTCTGTCTGTCTGTCTATCTATCTATCTATCTATCTATCTATCTATCTATCTATCTGTCTGTCTCTGTCTATCTGTCTGTCTGTCTGTCTGTCTGTCTGTCTGTCTGTCTATCTATCTATCTATCTATCTATCTATCTATCTATCTATCTATCTGTCTATCTGTCTGTCTGTCTGTCTGTCTGTCTGTCTGTCTGTCTATCTGTCTGCCTTTCTGTCTGTCTTTTAATCAGTCCACTCAACAATGAATAAAACATACAATTCTAATGAATCATAGTAATCTTTCATTGACTAATAATAGGCTTGTGTTGTGAAGTAAAGGCCTTTTGTTTTGTTCATGCAATAATATTTAAATTAAACTAGATCAGCCTCAGTGAATATGACCCTCCCCATTCCTGACCAGCATGTGTTTCAATGGTTAAGATCTCCAGTGAAACTCTGTGTTGATGATTTCTAAAGACGTTTTTGCTGCCGTCTGGTTTCTTCTGCTGATTCTGTGCCTGGCGAGCTCTTGACGCGCTGACTCGACGGTTTTCCGCTCAAAGTCCGTCTGGGTTTATAGGGCAGTTTATTTTTGAAAAGTTTGCCGTATTCATCTTTGTTCTGTGTCATGACTCTGCCTGTGTTGTGGTTGGCTCGACTCAAAGAAGGGAGAACACCTCTTTAAACAAGTCTCTGGAGTTACCAGCTTTAAATGAGTCTCCGGAGACTTTTTTTTCTTGTGTCTGGCTTTGTCTTTCATTGCTCCAGTGTCACAGTGTCTTTCTCTTTTAATTTAATCTTGCCGTGTTAAATAATGTTTATGGGTTTGGGCTGGTCGTGGAAATTTTCGGATAGAGGAATGAATGTGAATTGCTTGCGTACCCGTTTAGCAGCGTGAACTTTCCCAGAGGAACATTTTATTACTCAGAGGTTGCTCTTTAATTGCTCAGGAGATTTAGAGCTATGGTTCAAGTGTCAAAAGTGTGTCAATTGCTTCTCCTAAAATTCCACACAACTGAGACAATTGTTGACATTCACTAAGACAATAAAACTCAAGCTCATATTGAGATCTCTGACTTTTGATTGCAGACTTGTTTGGCAAATCTGAGCACAGTGTGAGACATTTAAAATTACTGGGGTCTTGTTTTGGTTATACTTTTTCAATAGTCTACTTTAGACATTCTACTATCTATAAGCAACCTTGCAATTACTAGTCAACTAACTCATTAATTTGCAGGAGAAAGAGGAGACTTGAGCAATGTCTCTATTTAGTTTGCATTTAACCTCATTGTGATCTAGGAGAAACAGTTGAGATGTTGAGGAGATCTCATTTGGGATTTTCCTTTCCTACAGGCCACAGTGGATTTGTCAGATAGATTTTCTCACATGACTGTAGAATTTGTCGCTGAGCTTCGATTTTTAGCAGTTTGAGAAGACTGTGACTGTGCTGTTAACTCGATTACCCTCGCTTTCTAAACTCAATCTTGCTCAATCCCAGAAGGCCTTGCGCTCACATTCCCTGCTGTTCTGTGGAAAGTGGTGGCGGACACAAGAAATTCTGTAAAAAGATGAGAACCGATTCTGGACGTGTGACAGGAGCCGGCGGCAGCGCCAAACGCTTGGGTGGGGTGATCCGTACAAGGATTTTTGGGGTTTTGCAGAAACAGCCACTTTCTGCTGTGTCGGACTGTAATTTGCTGTGTTTGTTCCTCTGGATTTTTCGGCTTCTCCTGGTCGTTAGTGGATTCTGCTGTGACTGATGATGAACTTTCTGGACTGGCCACTACAAAACAAAGTCTTTTCAATGTTATGCATCCTGTAGTTTTTTTACTTGTACTTTTTCATTGTGGGTTGCATTCTGAAGAAACAAGGCGCCAGCGTACATGTTATTTTTGACTGGACGCCTCCTTATTGAAGCCTTGGCCTAAACTAGACATGGGTCACGATAACCAGCTGGTCAATTACTGAGGCCTCCAAATTTATCTAGATTTTTTCTTATATCCTTCTTTATTATTATTACCTTTTATTATGTATATTTTATAATGCATTTAATATGTATATATGCTGAGATTTTCAACATGATGTTGTTTTGTTTTGTAGTGTTTGAAAATAAGGACAAGATAGTGATCGTCATGGAATACGCCAGTAAAGGCGAACTCTATGACTACATCAGCGAACGAAGACGCCTGACCGAGAGAGAAACCCGACACTTCTTCAGGCAGATTGTCTCTGCTGTGCACTACTGCCACAAGGTACACACCTCTCTTATCTCTCTGTTTTCCACTCTATCTCTTTCTCAATCCCTTTCTCTTTCCAAAGAGAGCCTCATGTGTCATCGGGGTTCCTGCAGAGCTGCACGTGCAGGTATTCGATGAAATCGGGCTGTGCAGCGCGAGTCTATTATCTTTGGCTCTTGTCAGTTTGGGAGGAATCTTGGAACAGACAAATTATGTGAAACAGCTTTGCATCATGGGTCACACATTTCAGCTTTTAGCAGAGCTGTCAATGGAGTAATAAACCAGCCAACTGTACATTTCTGTGAATAAGGTCTTTTCAGTTTCTTACAATCAGACCTTTTCTTTTAAATGAACCCAAACAAATACTAGATGAATATAATTTTTTTTTAAACCGGTCAACATGGTGAATATTTATATATGGCCCCCTAAACACTTGCGGTCCTCCTACAAGTCCACACTTTAGTGACGTAATGCCACTGCGGAGCTCGCTTCAGTGCGTGCTCGGCAAAAGTGCGCATCGAGGGCACATATCGACTGCAAAGGGGGCACTCACGAGCACCCTTCTGAAACTTAAAATGACAAATAGGACACCCTACGGTCTCATGGACTTAACGGATACATGCATGCGGCAGCCATTGTAAGTCCACAAGACCGAAAGTGCATATGAAGTGTGCCATTTGGGTCAGGGCCACTGACATTTCTCTTGTTTCATCCACCATTTTTGGGTGGATTTTTTTGTCACTGTGCTTGTTGCAATGCATTGTGGGATTGCATTCACATACCTTATAGAACAGCACATTAAACTGCTGTCTAATTAGGCAGATCACTAAGTTTTGAAACCTAACCAGAGTTTTGCATCACATTCCCCCATGATGCACTGCTTAGAGTCAATCAAGGTCTCTGTTGACCTGCACTGGGTGGGCTGGTTTGCAGCTGAAGATGACGTGATGTCATATTTCAGGGCAGGGGAGCTCCCAGACACCAGAGGGGAGGGTAATGAGTCATCATCACCATGGGCAACCACAATGTGTGGGGGGATTTTCGGGTGGGGTCCGCCAGACAACACAAGAAAGCAGCCTTTTAAAACTGTCAATTTATAGTCCATCTGCTAAAAGCTGTGCATGTTGAACACATGCGTCTTTCATGGTCATCAGACATCTGTAATGAACTCTCTCAGATCTTAAACCCCTTGTGACTGGGTTTCCGGGTGTGATGTATAACCCAAATGCTGTTTGGAAACACAAGGACTAACTGCACAATCATGTTCCAATCAAGAGCTGGTGTCTTAACCGAACTGTAATTAGAGATAGTGTTTGGGGAACAGATGTCAGTGGTTATTTGGTTGTATTCTGTTGGCTATGATAATATTATCTCGAATCTCTAAAATGTATTCTGATGTTTTCTTTACAGAATGGTGTTGTTCACCGGGACCTGAAACTGGAAAATGTGCTACTGGATGAAAACTGTAACATAAAGGTGAGAACATTTTTTTTAAGTTAGAATGGCACTGAAACCAGGCTAGTCCTGGTTCACATCCATACTATATAGTATAACGCATTAGGATTAGTGCATCCCAGATAATAGTACATTGTTTTCATTAGGATTCAGTAGGATTTAAAGGGTTAGTTCACCCAAAAATGAAAATTTGCCCATGATTTACTCACCCTCAAGTCATCCTAGGTGTATATGACATTCTTCTTTCAGACGAATAAAATCGGAGTTATATTAAAAAAGTCCTGGCTCTTCCAAGCTTTATAATGGCAGTGAATTGTTGCCTCGTTTATGAAGTCCATAAAAGTGCATCTATCCATCATATAACTGCTCCACACGGCTCCGGGGGGTTAATAAAGGCCTTCTGAAGCAAAGTGGCGCGTTTGTGTAAGAAAAATATCCATATTTTAAAAAAAAATACACTAAAATAACTAACTTCCGGCGGATTGCCGTACGCATCGATTTACGGAAAGAGTAACCCTTGAACCCTTGACGCATGCGTATTGACGAACACAGAAGCGCAGAGGACAGAGCAAAACAAAACGTAGCGTCGGGGGTTACTCTTGTAAATCATGGGCTAATTTTCATTTTTGGGTGAACTAACCCTTTAAATGTAAATATGTGAACTTAAAAATTAAGAAATGATGGGCTTTATTCATGAAACATGAGTAGAACGTTGAATGAAACAATGAAACTCCTCATGAAAACAAACACTTACTAAACCAGAAAAATAAAATTTTAGCTGCACTGGTTCTCTAAAACAGAACAACTTGTTTGTTTGTTCATCCAGATTGCTGATTTTGGGTTGTCCAACCTGTATCATAAAGACAAGCTCCTCCAGACCTTCTGTGGTAGTCCACTGTATGCGTCCCCGGAGATCGTCAACGGCAGACCGTACCGTGGTCCAGAGGTGAGGCATGCTCAGATAAAGAAAGCTACACAAGCTGCTCTTTATGTTGAACTTCTTTCCAGGGTCATAAAAACATGCTGGAATGGTTTACTACAGGCCTGCATGACGTGATGCACATGTATAAACCCTTGAGGTTTGCATCATCGTAAATGAAACACCCCACGGTTTCATTATGTTAGCGTGTGAAATCCACTGTGAGCGGCTGTGATCTATCAGAGACAGTCTGTGTGGTTAGTGAAGCCTCGTTCTGCTCTTTGATGGGATTATCCTTCCACAGACCCCTAGGATCAGGCAAACACACGCTTGTGCTTCCCCAATGAACGTGGAGAGCAGCTGGAGTTTCTTTCTCCAAGTATCTCTGATTATATATGTCAATCCTGGGTCAGAGTTAAAAGGTTCTTTAGAGCTTTATATGCGTCTCTCTTGTGGTATACAGCCCAGGGCATTTTAAGATAGAAGTAGTTCAGTGTACTTTATAGACTTTAGCATGCAATCATTTGCTGCAATTTTCCTCAGGGGTAGAGAAAACACTACAATGTAGAGGATGTAATCAAAAAGCCAAACCTCGCAATCAATAAAGTCTCTTGCCATGGTGGCCGCCTTGAGCTAACAATCACTCAGGTCCATAAGTGATTTCCTGTGAACTGACAACTCAAGGACCTAGAAAACCATTCAGGTTGCTGGGGCGGTCATGAGATTTCTAGCCTACATACCTTGTCCTTTCACTCCACCCTCCACAGGACTTACATAACTGACTGCTCAGGGTGATATGTTGTGTAATAGAATGCTTCAAAGCAGACTGATAGCATAAAGTGTTGAAGCTAAAAAACACCCTGAAACCAGCAAAAGCGGGAGACTGGTACTGTCTAATGCTGTTCCTGCTCCTATTGCTTTCCAAAAAAGTCCAAAAAGTTGTGCTATAAATAGTTTCTTGCTTGAAAGCACAGTCTTACCAACCCAGTCTTGTCAAGTGATTTCTATCACCCCTCCGTATGACAGGATATCTGAAGTGTTTATTCAACATTTAGCAGTAACTCAATGTTCTTTCAGAGTCAGCTGACATCAATGCCATCCATTATTTGTAGGTGGACAGCTGGGCTCTGGGTGTGTTGCTGTATACGCTGGTCTATGGCAGTATGCCGTTCGATGGAGGGGACCACAAAAATCTCATTCGGCAAATCAGCAATGGAGAGTATCGAGAACCATCCCAGTCATCAGGTACTGGAACTGTTGAACTCTTTTAGACAAAGTTCAGAATGCCTTTTGTATAGAGAAATGTGTATTCTAGTAAACTTGTCTCTGATTATGCTAAACAAGAAGCTGGTCTTTTGTTTAGATGCTCGTGGTCTGATCCGCTGGATGCTGATGGTCAACCCGGAGCGGCGGGCCACAGTGGAAGACATCGCCAATCACTGGTGGGTAAACTGGGGATGGAAGACCAGTGTGTGTGACTGTGAATCGCAAAGGGATGCTGGCTCGCCCATGCTGGCTCGTCTCATTGACTGGCAGAATCGGACCGAGCCACGAGCCACTAAAGCCATCCGGTCCGAACCATTCCTGCTTGTCCGTCAACGACCCAAAAAGTCCAAGAAAGAAAATGATGTTGGAGTGTCCCACTGTAATGGAGAGGACAGCCTGGGCCTCAAGAGACCAAAGGGCATCCTGAAGACAAGAACCTCTGAAGAGCAACGCTCTCCAAGTCTGGAGGAGATAGAGTCCGGTGCGGGAACTCCAGAGAAGGAATCTGGGCCTGAGGGTGAAGAGGGCGAGGAGGAGCAGGGGCTAACAGGCAGCTCTCCTACCAAGACGGTCTCCATCCTTCCTAAGAAGGGAATCCTAAAGAACAACCAACAACGGGAATCAGGGTACTATTCTTCCCCAGAGCGCAGTGAGTCCTCTGACCTGCTAGGTGGCAACATTACACCTCTCGCCGCCAGCTCACCACCAAAGCGAGCGGTTGGTAGAAAAGGCATCTTGAAACGCAACGGGAAGTATTCTACGTACAGCGGTGCTCCTCCTATGAGTGTCCTTGGGGAACCAGCACCTGGCGATTCAGGTTTATCCCGCAGTCAGAGTCGCCCATCCAGTATTGTAAGGGAGGATAGCGACACCATCACCAACAGTTCCTTCAGCGGCGCTGACTGGCCCCCAACCAGAACCCGCCCCAACATCAGAGGCTGCGTGTCTGCAGAAAACCTTCTCCAGCTGGCCAACTTTAAAGGTCTCCAGACAGCTCCTCCCCTACATAGTGGGAAATTCAGTCGAGGAACACAGGGCTCTCCGGGGGATAACAGCAGCTTCTCTCTGTTAGGAGATCTTGATGATATGACTCAGGTGTACCAACAAGCCCTGGACATCAGCAACAACCTGTCATAGCAATAGGGGCCAGTTGAGAGGGGCCTAGAAAGAAAGAAAGAGGAGCAAGTGGAAGGTGTTTGTTTGGCATGTTGTTGACGACCAGTGCAAAACTGGGATTCTATGAATGTGAGTCCTTTTTCAATGGGATGATATTGGAGGTTGTGTACAACCAAACCTTAAACCTAACTCCTAACCCTTAACCCTAATCCTACCCTATCCTTCCTTACCTTAACCATACCCAATTTTATACATATTCAAAATTTGTATCAAATACAACTTGGGGAACTACAGCCTTGGGGGATTCAAGGGTTTGAAGTAAGTAAAATTTAAGTTGGTACTCTGTGACATTATCCTCCTACAGGCAAGAAATGAAATGAAATGTTTACATATTTACATAAAGTAAAAGGTGAGTTAGCATCACAATAAGGCATCATGTAACGGCAGCCTTGATGATACAAAAATAAGAGCCAACCAGAGTTTATCAAGCACCTTAAAACTCTCACAGAGCACATGTCGTTTGTGGTCTTTACTTCCAAAAAAAGAAACCAGGGTCTTGCTCCAAATGAACTGTTGTTGTGTATTATTTATTAATATTTTTTGTAGATTTAGTGATACAAAACTGGTGTGGTCTGGCAGTACTGGAAGAATAAGAAAACTCAAATCTCTCCTTGTCCTTGATTGGAACTGACATATATAATTGTTATATTTCTTTCTTTGTTATTGCGATATGTCATTTAAACTGCATATGTAACGATCAAAATCATATTGATCCTATGAGTAGAATCATATCTATGGACTTATAGAAGTGCCTTTTTGTTTGTTTGGTTTTTTTTAATTCAAGTTAAATTATGTATGTCATTTCCTTAAGGTGGAGAGAGATGCCAGAGGAAGCTGTCATCAGATGAACAGCGTTTTATTATTTTTGTTTTATTATTTTATTTTATTTTAGAGTTTGTATTGAATGCTTAGAAGAGGCCCAGGACCTCTGAGCACAATGCCTACCCTACAAAACTACCTGATTTCAAGGTTCAATTTGCCCCACTACTAACGAGAGACCAGTGCTTTACAGTCCATTATTCAAGAAGAAGAATAGTCAGTCTGTGATAACCTTGAAAAGGAGTTTATTTCCAGAAACTGTTGGGCAATTCAAAGTTCCAGCATGCTGGATTGGTTGTTTCTTATTGAGTCCTGACAGGAACATGTGTGCATGCAGCATGTGTTTCTCTGGAATGATACTCTTGTGGTTTCTTGATTGGGTTAGGTGACTGTTTGGGGTTTCTGGACAACTTCACCTTAACAAGGTTTAACACAAGGTAGAAATGTCAGACACAAGCTCAGCTCTAAAGAATGTTTCAGGAGAAGACAAGCTTGTTTGACTATTTCCAAAGGTTTTTGTCTGTAGGAACATTGTCTCTCCTGGGGTTTATCTGTTGATGCTTAGGGATCATAATTACTCAGCTCTAAGAATAATGGATTATTGGTTCTCTGTTGAACTTTGATGCCCAAAACACTCCTGTTAGGGCTAAAATAACAAGTAGACCGATTAGTTTCAAAGCCATGATGAGGCAGCAAATTCCAAAGGCTCTTTAGAGACATGTTTGGACTAGAGAGCTTCCCTGTGTTGTAGGTTTAATGGCACAGAAGCTTTATTGTTTCAGAATCTTTAGTCCTTTGTTTGTAGTCTACCTGCAGAATATCAGACAAATGAAAGTGCAATTTTAGTTTTTAAGGCTGTTGTCTAAATGTTTTTAGAAGGTGCGTGTGAAGTAGCTGTGGTAGAAAGAGGTATTTAACAAGGTATGTTCATGAATGCTTTTATGGATGGAGGACACTTTTCCAGTAATAGGGACACATAGAACTATTCACTGGAAAGTGCGATGTAGCTTTGTATTTTGCTACATGTGAAGACAGACTAGTGCAAGTGTAGAAATAGTGAGATGAAGAAAGTAGATGAAAGGATAAGGGAAGTATTTTGTACCAAAGAAGGTGTTTATGGGTAGAATTTAGAAATGTCAAGATTACCAGAGTAAAGAGATGCTAAGTTAGCTAATCAGCTATGAATGGAAAAATACATTTTGCGCCAAAAAAAAAAGATAATGGGAGGCGTTTTGTTCAAAGGAGGTCCTGGGTAGATATTATAGACACACCTAATGTGTATCGTATCGTACTGCATTTCTGTATTGCATTGTATTGTCAACTGGATTCAGTGATCAAATTATACTATGTTAGTATTTTTGTTATTGCGCTTCTGTTTTTGATTCTCCAAAATATCATTATTATTGATTTACCTTACAGAAGGACGTTGTGCGTATAATCAACGATCTCTCCTGGTCTCTACAGGTTTTCAGTGCAAACATGCAGTGCTAATGCTAATGCTAATGTATAGCATTTGCATAAACAGACGATCAATCACAACTACTGCAGTTTTATCAGGGTCATTTGATGTGTTAGAAATCTCAAACGCCGCCTCACAGATCTGACCCAATATTTGGTGTCACGATATTCGCTATCAACCTTATTTGTCCTAATACATTAGGACAAAGTTGCGCATCCACTCAAATGTGCCATTGCTAACCATAGTGCCATCGTAACTGAGATTATAAGAGAGGCGGCCATTGCAAATCAAATGCAAACATGCTTTCAGCCAAACTGGAAATACCTGGTGCATTTTAGTCAAAAGTCAGCATAGAGGAAAACTTGACTGGATATTAGTATTATGTTATTTATGCATTGTTTTATTATGGTTAATTGCTTTTTTTTGGTCAATGCCATAATCTTTTTTGGGGGTTTGGTATCAGTTTGAAAAACCTGGACTGCCAAGGTATTTTTCGTTCAGTGCCTTTGCTATCTTTTATGATTTTTTTGTTTAATTTTTTGATAATAAAATTATTACAATTGCATTTTTATACTCTATTTATTGGTGGTGAAGCCATTTAATTTCATTTAACAGCACTCATACAAAGTGTGCATGTGTGAGTGTGTGTTTAGACACAAACAAACACTGAAAGACAACTGGAAGAGCAAAATAACAGAAAGATGGTGCATTGTGGTTGTGTTGTAAAGCTTTGGTTGTGTATTCAGCTGCTTTGGTTGTTGTTTGATGGAGATATCTCACTAGCCAGCAGTGTTTTGTACCACAAAACCAAATCTGTGTAAAACCAACTCAATAAACAGATCATTTCAAAGCTGATATCAGTGTCTACTTTATTTGAGTGCACTTATTCTTGCATGCATAAGTCAAGGAATATTCTGCATCTAATATTTCTTATTTAGTAGTCCAATGAACCACTTGGATCACTGATTTGGATCAGTTAAACAGGTTTATAATAATATGAGGGTGAGTAAATGACGACAGAATTCTCTTCTCTTTTTCGGTGAACTACCCCTTTAAGCAGGTCAAAGATTTTACACAAGACCAGAGTACGGAAAAGTGCACACGAACAAGAGAGACAAGATCTGCAGGGAGAAATATATAAAGGAGCAGCAGCTGTCTTTGCCAGCTTTAATTTGATCCAGAGCTGCTCTCCAAGACCCAAGGAAACAGAACAAGAGACCATTTCTGCCGTGTGCCAGAGAGAAAAAAAATAAATTTAGCAGACTTTCTGCACGAATCAGACCGACCCAAATACAGTTGTTCTACTACAGTCCTCCCTGGGTGTGTCTAGTTCAGTAATGAACTTCCTAAGGAGTCCCATTGTCAAAATGGCAGAAAAACTCCCAGAATGCACCTTAAACACCAATGGGCATCGGCTGCACACTATATTTACTAGTCATTATGTCTTCTTAAATCTTCAAAAAGTGGACATGTAGGAAGACAAAGGCACTATTTTGATGGGATTCGTTTTCTAAACTACAAAAATGCAATTTAGGCAAAACCTGACCCACGGGACAGATTGGTTATCAACAAGTGGGCTGGATGGCCCGATTTTACTCTGAACTTGTTCTTTGATGCTGAAATACTGATCCATGAACTGTGAGATATTATGGCTGATTGCTAAATGGACCACACACAGAAAGACGAGTCATCTCACGCGCTAACGCTAATCAATCCAAGACACGTATAAGCTCATAGACGAAGACCTGATCGCACTCGCACATAGTCAGACTTACTGTATAGTCCACAACAGAAGAACAGACACATCTGCTTTCTTCTTTCCTCTCCCCCCTCCCCACGGCTCAACCTCTCACTCGCTTTCTCTCTCTGTAGTGGTTTGAGAAAGTTCCAGACATTCCTGAAAGGATTCCGCTCGGCAGCAGCTAGTCAGCAATGAATTCCAGAATAGCAGGACAACGGCTAAAAATAGAGACGAGGACGATTTGATGAAAGTAAGAAAGAAGTCTTACAAAAAAAATACTCTGGCGGTACCATGGTACGAAATGATTACCACCATGTCCATAGAACCATAACAAAGTACTAAGTACAAAAAGAAGTTACTATTCTTTACAAAAAAGGTACCACGATAGCACAATATTCCAAATACACATTTTTTGTCACTACTGTGAATGTACTCTTACAAAAAAGTACTGTGGCTTTAGCATGGTATCAGATAGCTATAATAGGTTACTGTGGTAGCCTACACTAAAATATATAATGGTACTGAAAATAATACCATGCACTATAGTATTTACATTGTTTTGATACTTTTTACTGAATGATTACCATATAGATTGTAATTACACTGCACTCCAAGGTAATTCAACAATTACCATGGTACATGACCAGACCTTTGCAAAAAGTACTGTGGTAGTACAATGGTACAGTGATAGCATTAGATGGTTATACTATGGTACTTTGAAATGGTTCTAAAAAATTATACCACATACCACATAAATAGGCCTAATACCAATAATAAAAATAATACCACACACGTATTTACATGGTATACTATTGTACTTCAAAGAATACAGTACTATACATGTCCAAAAACAACGGTAGTACCATGATACTTTTTGTAAGTATAATGCTGAATGATTACCATATTTATATACCATGGTACTGCAGTACACAGTACTGCAAGGTAATTCAACATATAGGTCTACCAT
Source organism: Coreius guichenoti (assembly GCA_039654105.1). Lineage (NCBI taxonomy): Eukaryota > Metazoa > Chordata > Actinopteri > Cypriniformes > Gobionidae > Coreius > Coreius guichenoti. Next base: position 6,661,121 of record CM077191.1, read on the forward strand.
GGAATTCCCATACTGTAGTAAGTCAGATGGTAATACTAAGGTACTATACCGTAGAAATACCATGGTACATGTCCAAAAACATGGTAGAACCATGGTACATTTTGTTATTATGATGCTGAATGATTACCACATTTATGTACCAATGTATTTACATGGTATTCCAAGGTAATTCAATGTACAACATGGTATTGCCACAGCAAATGCCCAAAAAAGCATGGTATTACCATGTCAAAAACTATACCCTTAGAAAAAAGTACTGTGACTGTACAATGATATCAGATAGATCAGATCAGTAATATTATGGTACTTTAAAATATACAATGGTACTGAAAATAATGGCATGTGCTATATGGTATTTACATGGTACTTATAAGAATACCATGGTACATGTCCAAAAACATGGTAGCATGGTAATTTTTATATAATCCTGAATGATTAGCCTATTATATTTAGATATCCATGGTTCTTCAAAGAACACCGTGGTGCATGACCAAAATATCATGGCAGTATGATGGTAGTTTTTGTATTATGATATTACCATCTTATACAATCAATGAACCATGGTTCTTCTACAGTACCTTTATTGTAAGTTCTAGCATGTGTCTGGCTGTGATTCAGTTTCTGAGCTCCTGCTGTGTTTTAACCAGCGCTGTAAATGCTCAGTGAGGAATATCACACCAACAAAATATTCACAGGAAGACATCTCTATCCCAGGATAAACTCCTGTCCATCAACTCAAGAGCTCTTTCCTCTGAAACTCTTTTAGCACCCATCGAGTGTTGTGTTCAGAACTGCTGTGGAAGTTAGGAAATATCTTCTGTGGATGTTGGGAAGCCTTCATTTCCTCCATCCGACCGCTTGTGCTCTATCTTTTGATATCCTACTTAAAGCTGCGGGAAACACTCACTGATGCATAAAGAGCTTCATGTCTCTAGTTGGTGGAGGAAGAAAGAGTTTTTGGAACATCTGCTCTCTTTTTAAGAAGGAATGGAAACAGTTTTAAAGCAAACACTTGGGGTTGCAGCTGTGTTTTATTTGAGAGTCAGTGATTCAGTACAAAGACAGATAGGCCTTAAAATGGCCATGCAGTCTCAACGAACTGATTCACAGTGAAAGATTTGTTTACAGAATTGTGAATCTGTTCACTTGTGGAGTTTAAAATCATTAAATTTAGCATAGTGTTTACACTGCAAATGCAATGTGATTCTATGTGGCTGGTTTGAATGATTAGATCAAAATGCGTCTTCTTTTTACACCTTTTTAGTGCTGTTTACTTGTGATTAGGGTCATTAAAATACATTTCATAAATATGAAGTAGTCTAGATGATCTTCTCTTTGCTTCTGAATTCATCGCCCAGCAACTTCTCCGATTTTTTTCCAGGGCCGTTTTCTGTGATTAAAGCTTCTTTTATCCTTCTTTCCATTCCTCTCGCTTTCTCTTATTCAGCCTCCTTTAAATAAACTTTACCGTCTGAATCTGAGAGAGGAAAAGCGTTTATGCCTGAGAGCAGTTTGGAACGGCTGTGAGTGGAATCTTTGAGATTTTATTTGTGGGAAAGCGCTAAAGAAACTGCTGATGGATTCTACATGCCGTAGATTTAAAGCGAAGCCGAGAGCGTTTGGCATGTGAAGACTCTAGTTAACCTTCATTCAGGCGGGATTACAAGCGTGGCCTGATTTCAGCCCAGCCCATGATAAACGGGGAAATAGAGAGAGTTAGCCATAGGAAAATAAGATGTGTGACTGATTTGTCCTGTAAAAAGTGTAGGATTCTGTTCTTTAAGAGCTCACTAAAGCCTCAGAACACTCATAGTGGAATCATCTCTCAATTTGCTCAATTTGCATTTTCATTTAAAACGTCCATATTGTGTTGTCTCAGTGAAGTTTTTTTTTAGAAATTATGTGGCGGGACTTGATTTTATCCATCCTTATTTGATTGGATCTGCCTATACAGCTTTGTTACACCAGCAGAATTTCAGTCATTTTAGAAATTGAAAAATGTATTACTTTTTGACCATTTTTTTTTAAAACAAAAATTCAGGGCTGCGTTTCCCAAAAGCATCGTGAGCTAAGTTGATCATAGAGACCATTGGTGGCAATGGTTCTACAATCTACTTAAGCCACGTTTCCACCGATTTTACTCAGAATAATTTGTCCCAGGAAGTTTTTCCCCCCAGACCTGGCATGTTCAGCGCACAAGTCCCACCCCCGAAAATACACAAAATACGAAGGATGCGTCCGAAATCGCATACTTTCTTGAGTAAGTACTTGTTTTGAGTAAGTAATTACTTCATGACTAGTGTTGGGGGTGATGCATTACAAGTAACGAGTTACGTAATCAGATTACTTTTTTCAAGTAACTAATAAATTAACGCATTTCTTTTAAATTTACGACAAAATATCTGAGTTACTTTTTCAAACAAGTAACGCAAGTAACTTTATTTATTGACTGACAGCTGTCCTGTCTCCATATTGAGAGCAATTGTGAGTAAGTGCAGAGGCGTTGTGTGCTGTGTGTGAACATGATGGTTATTGTAGTTCTAGACTAAGGGGCTGTTTACATTAAACGTTTTGGCGTTCATTTATACGACAGCAGTGTTTTGGGTGCCTGAAAACACAAACTTTTGAAAACGGGTTTCAAAGTGCAAGTTTTTGAAAACTTGCTCTGTAATCAACAAAAACATGAATCTGTGAAAATGATGACGTCATGCATATGCGTATTACATGTTCAGTCTATAGTGTTTCATCACCATCTAATGACCTAGCAGCAGAATACAACGTTTTTAGTCGTTTTCGCAATCTGTGTAAACGGGGATCATTTTGACAATGGTGTCGTTTGCACGCGGAAAACTCAAAAGAAAAAACGTCTCCGTTTTAAGCATATCGCTGTCGTGTAAACGTACCCTTAATGTGAGCATGCATTTACTCATCTCACTTGCAAAAATAAAGATTCAGTATCAGTGAAATGCAACATCAGAATACTACGCAAACCTCCAATAATTAAATATGTTAAATAAAACAAATATTTTTATGCATTTAATCTCACTTTATTGACCAATGCACTTGCTGCTGACCTTCGATAAGTCAGTTAAACCATAAGCAAAAATTTTACTTTTTGTTTTTATTGGTGAAGTGTTAAAGGGGACCTTAAAGATATAATTTAAGTCTCAGGTGTCCCTAGAATCTATGAAGTTTCAGCTTAAAATACCTGACAGATCATTTATAAATCCATGTTATAAATACCCATTTCTGACCACAGTCAAGAACAAGGCTGTTTTGTGCATGTGCCTTTAAATGCAAATGAGCTGATGCGTGCCGCCCCCTCTCCACACAGTTCCTGCATCAATCGGATTCTCTGCCAAATACTAACAAGACAACTGCTTGGTTTTGATTATTATCTATATCGCGATCACTCTCACGAATAGCATAGTTCTTTCATCATTAAAGTTTATTATTTCTACGCGTTTTAAAGCTATATTAGTTTAAACTTCTAATGGATCGTTTTCTGAGTGCACTTATCTGAAGCACACAGACAACTGGCTCTCAGAAGTCAAGTCTTGTAAGTAACTTCTCTTTCACATTTTTTGTTGTGTTTAAACTGTTAAATACACACAAGAGTCTTGTTCACCGTTAGCCGTGCCCGTGGGTGGAAACGTGCAGATTAAGGGGCGGTAATATTATAATAAGATCCCCTTCCTACGTCAGAAGGGGAGAGAAATCTGAGCAGCTAATTTTTTTTCACGTGCTTGCAGAAAAAGGCTTACCAAAACAAAGTTACTGGGTTGTCCTTTTTCACGTTTTCAGGTTTGGTAGATGCACCGGGGACCCGATTAAAGCACTTAAACACAGAAAAAGTCTGTCCCCAGAATGATATGTCCCATTGGAACTTTCTTCTCCTGCATTCTATTCTCCTGCAATCCAGAACAGCAGCACAGCTGAAAGGTTTGTTTGAGCTGCACTCTCTACCGTACAGGCGTGAATTTGCATTTCCTTCAGCCTTATTATTTCAGTTTTGATGTGAAAGAGCCTTTACATTTGCCCAAAAATAGAACTTTTTTGTTATAAAAAAAACAAACACGCCCAGCCAGTGTGAGGAAAAGTAACGAAAATGCATTACTTTTCTTAAAAAGTAACTAAGTAACGCAATTAGTTTTTATGGGAGTAACGCAATATTGTAATGCATTACTTTTCAATGTAACTTTCTCCAACACACGCTCTGCTAAAAAAAGTATGTTCTATATAGTATGAGTGTGTGTAGTGTGAATGTAATCTGGATGTACTACATCCGCCATGCAGAGGTGGTAGTAATGAAATACATTTACTTCGTTACATTTACTTGAGTATTTTTTTGGAAAGATTTTAACTTTTAAGAGTAGATTTAAATGTGGTTACTTTTACTTTAACTCGAGTACATTTCTAATGAAAAAACTGTACTTTTACTTCGTTACACTGGGCGACGTTCCTCTCGTTACTTTAGTTTAATGCAATACATGTTAAGAAATACGTATAGTTATTCCAAGCGCACTGCCTCTTTTTTTCTGGGGCATAAGCGATGCCCCATTCACAAATTAATCACTCTTTTGAGTCGATTCTGTTCAAAGACTCGATCAAACAAGTTGGGAAAACTGTCTGAATTGGTTCGCGAATCGGTTTGAATGATTTGTTCAGTTCCTTGCACGCACTGAATCGTTTCTCATTCGGAGTCGTAACCGGAAATTTAAGAACATCAAGAACGTTGGATGAAGTGTCCGTGGACCTAACGTTACAGTCAATTAAAACAAATCTGCAAATGCGTCCTATTGTTTGGCAGCGATGAACATCTTTATTGGTTGAACATCTGATCTGTGTATGCTGTTTGTGAACGAGCTACCTTCGATTTCAATTCATTCAGGTAATACATTTGACAACCAAACATATTATTACGCCACGATACCACTACTACAAAGTATGACATTACCAGTTATATTTGGACATATACCTCAGTTTATACATTAGATGAATGAACACCCGCCTTCCCGCGGTAATTTGTGAGTATTGCGCAGTGGCATTGATCTGTTCGTCTTGAAAACGAATGTCTTTGCTTAGACACAGTTAAGGGATTGTTCACCCAAAAATGAAAATTACCCCATAATTTACTCACCCTCAAGCCATCCTAGGTGTATATGACATTCTTCTTTCAGATGAATACAGTCTGAGTTATATTAAATAATGTCCTGGCTAATCCAAGCATTATAATGCCAGCCCAAAATGTGAAGGCCGAAAAAGTGCATCCATCCATTATAAAAGTAAATGTCTAATTATCCAAAATGTTATTATTATACAAAACAAAACAAAGGATGTGCAATGATTTTTGGGCTACAGATGCCAGAAATAATGCTTGTCTCTTCTGTGTTTGTTGCAAAGATATCTAATTATGTATCTAAATATTAACATGTTATTGTATTGTTGTTATATAGGCTATATATGATACGAACTAACTAGTAACTAGCTACTTGAGTAGTTTTTTATTGGATACTTTTTTACTCTTACTCAAGTAACTATTCAGATTAGTACTTTTACTTTTACTTTGAGTAAATATTTTTATAAGTACTTGTACTTTTACTTGAGTACAGTTTTTGGATACTCTACCCACCTCTGCCGCCATGTTGTCTTTATCATGTGACCTACCAGCCTCAGTTACATCGCTTCACTGCCAATCACAAATCCTCCCCCGTGGCCTCATGGGATAGTAAAGTGTCCATCGTATACACACTTCAGAATCTCGCCGGAAATAGTAGGTCATCCGGGTACTTTTTGCCTATTTTTTGCACTGTAAATTCAAACTTTAATCTTTAATCTTTAAATCTTTTGTCACATACAGTTTTTCGCCTACTATATTGTAGGAAAGTATGCGATTTCGATGCAGTCCAAGTGTTTCCGACTGCGTCCCACAGTACTACAAACCACGCCCTGCAAACTAGGCTCCCTACAATAAAACATCTGCCCCCTACAATGATGTCATCACTAGTACTGCTCTTCTTCTACTTCACTTTCCTTGCTTTTTAAGCTTCACTATCGCCACCTAGTAATAAGGCATACAGATCGTATAACATAGATAACCAGACGCCATAAGTCATCCTGTTTGTTTTCCTGTTTTTAAAGTATTTTAATTATGGAAGGGGTAGGTTTTTAGCTATAATTACCATGAGTCTGTATTTGAGTCTGTTTTACCAAAAGCTGTTATTTCATACTTTGTAAAATTCGAAAGCAACATAAGTTAGTCTTACAAACATTTCATACAAAAAAAATAAATAATTTACTTCAAAAGATTTTAGTTTTAGTCAACGACATCCATGCTTGTTTCTTCACGGGAGGCATAATTTGTTATAGTAGGTGTAACTTGCAGGGGCATGGTTTGTAGTACTGCGGGATGCAGACAGACCCTTCTCAAAAATAGACAGAAGCAGGAGTGACCCGACAGAGGAGGGAATAGAAAGAGGGATGGGATTCCAGGACACTCAGCTGAAAGCTAGTAGGGTTTTTGTCTTCATGGTGGTCTCTACCTGTCACAGTTAAAGGTTTATGATGCCAGATTTGGCCGTTGTGGTTCACAGCTCTTGTAAAAATCTGTGAGGTTACCTCTCTAAAAACACACACAGCCTTTATCTCTTTTCCATCAGGTTACAAAACACACACATGCATAATTTCTCTCACTCAACATATCTCTGACTATCCTGGGTGTTTGCATCTAACATACCGCTGGTTTCACAGACAAGGCTTCAGCTAGTCCCAGACTAAAATGCATGTTTTAGTTGTTTTAACTGCAAGTAACTTGCACTGACATCTTAAAATATGTCAGTGCCATTGTTTTGTGTCAAGATGTTGTTTTTATTCTAAGGCATGTTTATAAAAGCTACTTAAATGTCCTAATTGAACTAAGACCTAATCCTGGCTTAATCTAAGCCCTGTCTGTGAAACCAGGCCATAGTCTAATAAATGGTTTAAGCCCTGAGCTAGGCTAAGAGGATGGAAGCCGATTGTGACGCTCTAAAATACTTAATTTTATACAGTAGCAGTCAATGTCAAACTTTTTCTGCAGGTTACATTGTTCCGCCAGTAGGTGTCGACAAGTTACTGTATGAGTGAATCATTGAATCATTCATTCAACCGATTCGTACAGACACAGAATTCATTCAGAAATGAAAGTGACCATCTTTATGAGTGAATCATTGAATCGTCCATTCAACCGATTTAGTATACAACACCATTCATCAGGTGTGTTCGTCTTGAAGTGGTGCTGCGCAGACTGATCGGTGTATGACATCCAAGTATCTCAGGATACAGGAAGTGAAGCTAACTTAGGATTCAGACATGTCTTGATGCCTTCCTACCTTGGAATGCATCCTCCGAAGGCAGCATTTTTAAGATTTCTGACGCAGACCTATTGATTTATTAAATCATTAATTTAGCATATTCGTTCATCGACACCGATTAATAGAGTGGTGCAGGTATGACGTCACTTTGTAGGCCAACCGGCAGATCGCACTGGTTCCCTCGAGAAAAACCCAATAGGATTTTCCCATAGACTTTTGGATTATCGCTACAAACAAGCGCTGTGATCAACAAAAGTTTATGATACTTGCACGTTTTGTCCATCAAGATAATTATCACAGATGAACACAACTTTTATTAATTTTGAAGTCTAAATGCAGTCGCCAGAAGTAAAAAGCTAAAGGTAGGCTATAAACGAACTACACCACGGTCGCTCGACTTTAACGTCACCATCACTAAGCTTCCCACAACTCTTTCAGTTTTTATCTCAAAACATTTTCCCAGAAAGTATGAGTTAGACTAGTTTATAAGAGCACGATTATGAGCATAATGAGGCTGTAAAAGCGGACTGAGTTTACCTGTTCGGCGTGATGACGTTTAATCTCCTCGACAGCCTCTGTAGTCCTATTTAGCCACTTGTTAGCAACTGCCTTTTTCAAGACACGTAACAGCTTTAAAAAATCACAAGCAGGGTAATACTGATGTATTTTATGTCGTAGAAAAAAACGTGAAAGTGTCTTGAGCTTGTGTTCACCACAGACCTTATTTCAGTCATTTAACCGAAATAAACCCATTCAAAAAAACCATTGACTTTGGGACGAGGGAACCGGAAGTGCTAAATTGCTAACTCGCTTCCTTGTTTTGGCCTTCAAATTGATGTCATATACCCACACCACTCTATTAAGGAACTAATCATGTGACTGTCTTAATGAATCACTGAATCATTCATTCATAAAGGCGGACAACTATTTCGTTCCTGAACGAGTTGTTGCATGAATCAGTTAAATGAATGATTCAGTGATTCTTTCATTCAGCTGAGTGTCTTAATGCTGAATCATTCATTCAAATGATTCGTACAACAACACCGATTTATTCAGGAAAAGAGTGGCCGTGTTTATGAATGAATCATTCATTCAGCTGATAAGTTCAACAACACTGAATCATTCAGGAACAGCATTACTTGCATGTTGAATGGAAATGCAGAGTTATGATTCTGCTTTGACTTCATTTGGAAATATTGCGAAGGAGAGATGAACAAAGCAACGGGAAATAATTGTGTCTAAAATGCTCAATATTAACTTTATTAACTCGCAATCATTTGGAATATCATAGATTGGATTCGGGGCTCGTTGGATTTGTGTAACCCAGCTACCTACTTTCCCTAGTGTGAGCATGTGAGAACAGCTATTTTGGGAGGGAAAGTTTAAAATACCATCTTCCTTAGCTGTCACGAAGGGAGGAAAACTGCTGATATCAAAGCTAAATTGGCCTTTCTGAAATTACCCTTTATGACGGATGGCCGTCTGGCCCCTTTTTCTCTTAAAAGGGAGTGATTTTACACTTTACTCTTCTGTAAAACAGCAGTGAAATTTTGCTTGGAAAACAAATGAAGAGATAGTCCTTTGAAAAGCAATCCCTCTCTCAGCGGTCTGACCCCCCTGTTGCTTGGGCAGGCTGATGAAAGATTCCCTCCTCCTTCCCCTCCTTCCCCTCCTTCCATCGCACGCAACTCTCAGGAAAACCTGAGAGGAGGAGAACAGGGTCGGGAAGACAGATGGAAGGAGGGGCTGAGACAAGAGAGGACAGGAGATGCAGAATGAAAGGAACGAGATAAGGAGCGAGATGTTCTCAAGATAAATATAAACAAGCAGGTGACAAACTAAAAAATTTTTTCTGTGCCAGTAGAGTCAACAAACGGTACTGCAAAAATAATGCCTGATTTCAAGCAGCCCCCCATTATGTCAGATATTATGTCATTTTCATACAGTGATATTTTGATTAGGTTATTGATTAAAATGTTTTAATTAAAAACTACTAAGGTTTACTGCAATATATAGTTAAAGTAACCAAACATTTTATGTATAAAAGAAATTTTTATACAACGGTTAACTGTAACAGTATACTGTATATATATATATATATATATATACACACTATATTGCCAAGAGTATTGGGACGCCCCTCCAAATCATTGAATTCAGGTGTTTCAATCACTTCCATGGCCACAGGTGTATAAAATCAAGCACCTAGGCATGCAGACGCTTCTACAAACATTTGTGAAAGAATGGGTCGCTCTCAGGAGCTCAGTGAATTCAAGCGTGGTACTGTGATAGGTTGCCACCTGTGCAATAAGTCCATTCGTGAAATTTCCTCACTACTAAATATTCTACGGTCAACTGTTAGTGGTATTATAACAAAGTGGAAGCAATTGGGAACAACAGCAGCTCAGCCACGAAGTGGTAGGCCGCGTAAAAATGGTCAAAAATTCCCATAAACACACCTTGTGGAAAGCCTTCCCAGAAGAGTTGAAGTTGTTACAGCTGCAAAGGGTGAGCCAACTCCATATTAAACCCTTTATTTACAAAAAAATATATAATTACATTTATAGGTAAAAAAAAAGCTTATAAAAATCTATATTCTTAAAATATCTTTTAGTTATTTTTTTAAAACTTTTTATTCATCAAGGAATACTGAAAAAAGTATCACAGGTTATAAAAAATATTAAGCAGCAAAAATATTCCAACACTGTTAATAAATCATCATATTAGAATGATTTCTGAAGGATCATGTGACACTGAAGACTGGAGTAATGATACTGTAAATTCAGCTTTGCATCACAGAAATAAATTATATTTTAAAGTATATTAAAATAGAAAACCATTATTTTAAATTGTAATAATATTTCACAATATTAAATTTTGTTCTGTATTTTTGATCAAATAAATACAGGCTTGATGTTTCTAAAACATTAAAAATAGTAATGTTTCCAAACTTTAGATCGGTACTGTACTGTGTGTATATATATATATATATATATATATATATATATATATATATATATATATATATATATATATATATATATATAAATTAAACAATGAAAAACATTCATAGGCCTGTAAGAAATATTACTTTTTATCAATTGATTGCCAAGTTAATTTCTATCCAGCTGAAGACTTGTGGAGGTTCAAACGCTGTTTCTCCACAGACGGTCTGAATGAAGGCGTGGATCTCGGCCAGCTCTGGTTCTCAGTTGATTTATGCTGGTCTCTATCAAAACATGAGTGCTGAGAGCTTTTGGGCTTGTCTTCGCGAGCACCTGCAGGCTGCTTTCTGCCTCTTTAAGTCTTTGAGTAGTTAAATATTTAAGCATTTTAGTCATGAAAACATCAAAGCTGGTAATGAAGGGCTTCTCGCTCTCCAAACAGTCATCAATCGCACGGTAATCACAATCCTGCGAGTGTGCTGTGCGGCAGGGATTAACACACTGCCTCACATTCCTTACAGCTGACTTCACCACCTCAGATTTTACCTAACAAAACACAAACTCACAGATCATATCTCTCTCAGTGTTCTGATCTCTACCTGTGGTGTCATGTTAGAAGCAGAGATGTTAGCTCTGTTGCAAACCAGTGAATGAAGACAGCCTTTTTTGGCATCATAGATGCATACCCAATGTAAAATTCGCTGACCAGCAAAATTATGCTGCTTTACCTAATTTTTGCTAAATTGCATTGCATGCATCCTTTGTAAGGCACACCCAGAATGCATTCGCACACTCATTGAAAGAAGAAACATCACATTAAAGATACATTTTTTTATTTGAATTCAAATGCACAGTTGATGCTAATAAAATGTTTACCTTGATTTCACTATAAAATTGTATGGATAAAAGCCACCACCAAATTTATATAACATCAAACCCTAACAGTCCTTTAGGTCAACAGCATAAGAAGAATACAGCACAGCTGTATGTCGGGTGGTTCTTTGCCTCAATGTCATGTATTAAAATCATGCATTGCACACTTCGCTATGTCACATTCTCACACCGTTTTGACTTGATTTTCAGTTTGCACCATTTCCCTTAGTTTGTTTAAGTTCTCTCTGTTTCTGTTCAGTTTGTCCTGCCTCTTCAATGCACAGGTTTACAGTTATTAAGCTGAATTGAATCAATACTGAACTGACTTGAGCTGAATAATGACACTATTGTTTGTTTGAGCTGCTTTACAGCCTAATTAGAAATAAGCCAAGAACCCTAAACAGTGTGCCATGCACAAACAATACCGGACAAAGAATGAGTGAAGGTGCGGAACAAATATACATGGTAATAAACTAAATGATCAGCTGAGATGAATAAATGAATATCCATAGAAACTGATTAGTGGTGAGAAAAGGAGAACAAAGGAACACAAGAAAAGAGGTGACCAGTCAGACCGATAGAAATCAAAACCAAAACTAAGCGTAACTGTGACAGAAATATTCTGAGAGCAAAATCAGCAATTATAAGCAATTACAAATGTCAAATTTACTGACATATTTTCTTTTTTTTTGTTTCGTTTTCTTTAATTTTGGGTTGTTAAAGCAAAACATTCTCCCTCTTCTGGATCGCTTTCCTCATCTATAAGACAATAACAAGGGGATAAACAGATCAATCAGATAATGTAGTGTAACAGTAATGCTGTTTAATATAGTTTACTGTAAATACATTTTATCCAACACAGAAACAGACAATAGGACCTCACCTTTATTATTTGGCTGGCTGCAGAAAAAAAAAAAAAAAAAAAAGTTTCAATTCACTTAATAATCACTTCTGATATAAATATTACCTTTATGACCATTATAACTAAATTCTCTTCTACCAAAAATAATACATTCCAGTGTTCATGAATTAATACAGTATATATGTAAAATTGTCAGTAGATTGACAGTGAATGAAGAATGTGGCACAAATAATAAAATTCAAATTAAATGATGGAAAACAAAGAGATACTGCAGCATACCTTTCTGGCATGGGCCCTGGTGTGCCCTGCATAGAGGAATAAATAGTCAATTTAATACTTTTTCAAATATCACTGACAAGTTAATTTATAAAATGAATAAAACTTTAATTTGCTTACTCCCAGCAGCCTCAGTGCAAAATGCAGACAGTTATTTTTGAAGAAATGGTATGGTTGGCTATCATCCATTGCATTGTTAATATTCTCTTGGAGGTCTTGAGGGAGGCCAGTCATCAAACGGTAAACATAGGTTTTCTGGTCGGAGATGAATTTTTTCACGCTTACTTTGTCCACTTGTCCATTGTGTTTTGACACTGTTTGACACACTGAACTTGAGCATAAAGAATTTGATGTATTGTTCAGAATGGCTGAAAAACACAAGGTAAAAATAATAAATGGTTATTCTGTGGATGTGTTAGTGATGTTTTATTTAAACTTTTTATATTGTTCTTATAATTATTATTATTATTTTTTTTAACTATTATGCTGAAAAATTATTGTATTGTTTCTAGGGCTGTCGATTTAACACGTTAATTAGATTAATTAGTTACGGTAAAAAATAACGCGTTAAAATTGCCCACATGCCCCGCCCCATACCTACTTAGGTCATCTTACATTTCATACAGTTGATTGATGAAGAATATGATGCAGGGAAACAACTCACTGTGTGATGAAGCCTATATAGCCTAATGCAGTTATAAAGTCCCTAAAATTCAAGATATGAGGCAAATATGCCCCTGTCAGACCAACTCCTTCAGGCAGTCTCGAATTGGGTACGGTACCCCTGAGCTCAGCTGAGCTCGCATGACAGCTTTCACATTACCAATTTTTCATGTGAACCGTGCCCCGTTTCAAACTAAACTGCCAGTGTGAAAACGCCCTCACATTTACATCATGATATACAGTAGAAGCAATATCTCACGAGTAACGAGTGCAATATCACACGAGTTCTGTTTTTCTGTCCAGAATAGCACGAGTGCAAATGCGATACATAGCCTATACACAAGTTAAATAAAATAAATAAGTTAATAGTATATGTGTTGTTTTAGACAACATTGTGTTGTTTTTAGTCTGTTTTGCTCAGTTTTGCCAACGAAAATATAAAGACAGCAGAACTGTTCGTCTCCGATTCCGAGCAATACACAGCGTTCATTTCTGAATCCACGTTTTGAACGAATCGGGTGAACCAATGATTCAATGGACCATAAAGAGAACCATTTACATTTACTATTTTCATAAAGAGAACAATTTACTTCACTCCTGAATCGAATGAATGAATGACTCAATGACTCAATTAGACATTTACCGCCACCTACTGGCAGTTTCCTATTTAGAGTATAATTTCATATTTCCATATTAATAAAAACAAACATTATAGTTTACCCCAAAATATTTCTTTCTGAAGCTTTTTGTAATGTCTATTAGATTTTTTACACAATAATAACTTTAAATTATCTTTTGGGAGTAATTTCTCAGCCAAATTTGATGTGCGATTAGCCTAATTTGCGATTAATTAGATTAATTAATCGGCACGTGTAATTAATTAAAAAAAAATTAATCACTTGACAGCCCTAATTGTTTCATTGTGGTAGCAAAATATTGACACAAATGACTGGAGTTTGCTTTTTTTAGTATTCATTCTCTGATTTTAGGAAGCTCTATGTTTGGATCAACACTGAAATGGGGTTAGATTATGATTCACAAATAAATGTAGAGAGATTCACAAAAATTAAACAAATTCATAAATAAAGGAGTTTCAAAAATAAGGAGTTTCACATAAATTAGCTAAATTCGCAAATAAGTAAAATGAGATTTGCATATATATACAAATATATATATCAGAAAACTGCATTTTCTGCAAGCTTCAAGGATCATTGGAGACTCCAAAAGGACACCAAATAACCAAATATTAGGAGTCCATATATTATATAATAAATGTATACACACCTAAGCACCCATGAAAAAAACATTACCGAAAAAAACGTTACAGAATTCACAGTGTATAGTATGTGTACAGAGCAACAACAACGCGAATGTACTGTGTGTCTGTACATAATTGCAGCGTGCGATCAGTGATCGAGAACGCGCGCACACACACGGTTTGTTCTTTGTGCATCAATATAACAGACTCTCACGCGCTTACTGTACGACACCAAAATTGCGCTCTTCAGAAATTAGTCTGAAAATCTTCAGACATAGCTCGTGTTTTAAAGCAAAGCACACACTGGAATGAATAATTCACCAAAAACGCAATGTGACTCTCTATTCTCTCTGATATGTCTGCTGTAATCAGCCTGGCATTCTTTACATTAGCGCTGTTTTGAACTGTTTGAATGATTTCGGTTACTGGATCACTGAACACTTTCCCAGAGTTTAACGGCTTAAAATGGCCTGATCACAAACAGAAGCAGAATCGGGTTAAAGAGTTAGAATGGAAATTTCCTCCTACCAGGGTTAAAGGTCCTGTAGATGCTCGGTGTGATTGTGATAAACTCCGACTTCTAACATCATCTAACTGCGTGACGAAAATTACATTACTGAAGCAGCTTCACATACTTATGTAATTTATTTGCGTTAATTGCATTAAATTATTTTAACGCGTTAAGGAATTTAAATTAATCGCATGCGTTAACGGTGACAGCCCTAATATATATATATATTATCGCGATTATTCGCATCTAACATGAAAGTATCTAACATAGTACTAGTCAAAATAGTCAAAAGTTTAAAAACATTTAGGTTTTTTAATGTTTTTGAAAGTAGTCTCTTAATCTTGAAAAAAATTGACCAAAAACAGTAAAACTGTGAAATATTATAAAAATTTAAAATAACTGGTTTCTGTTGTAATATACACTCACCTAAAGGATTATTAGGAACACCTGTTCAATTTCTCATTAATGCAATTATCTAATCAACCAATCACATGGCAGTTGCTTCAATGCATTTAGGGGTGTGGTCCTGGTCAAGACAATCTCCTGAACTCCAAACTGAATGTCAGAATGGGAAAGAAAGGTGATTTAAGCAATTTTGAGCGTGGCATGGTTGTTGGTGCCAGACGGGCCGGTCTGAGTATTTCACAATCTGCTCAGTTACTGGGATTTTCACGCACAACCATTTCTAGAGTTTACAAAGAATGGTGTGAAAAGGGAAAAACATCCAGTATGCGGCAGTCCTGTGGGCGAAAATGCCTTGTTGATGCTAGAGGTCAGAGGAGAATGGGCCGACTGATTCAAGCTGATAGAAGAGCAACTTTGACTGAAATAACCACTCGTTACAACCGAGGTATGCAGCAAAGCATTTGTGAAGCCACAACACGCACAACCTTGAGGCGGATGGGCTACAACAGCAGAAGACCCCACCGGGTACCACTCATCTCCACTACAAATAGGAAAAAGAGGCTACAATTTGCACGAGCTCACCAAAATTGGACAGTTGAAGACTGGAAAAATGTTGCCTGGTCTGATGAGTCTCGATTTCTGTTGAGACATTCAGATGGTAGAGTCAGAATTTGGCGTAAACAGAATGAGAACATGGATCCATCATGCCTTGTTACCACTGTGCAGGCTGGTGGTGGTGGTGTAATGGTGTGGGGGATGTTTTCTTGGCACACTTTAGGCCCCTTAGTGCCAATTGGGCATCGTTTAAATGCCACGGCCTACCTGAGCATTGCTTCTGACCATGTCCATCCCTTTATGACCACCATGTACCCATCCTCTGATGGCTACTTCCAGCAGGATAATGCACCATGTCACAAAGCTCGAATCATTTCAAATTGGTTTCTTGAACATGACAATGAGTTCACTGTACTAAAATGGCCCCCACAGTCACCAGATCTCAACCCAATAGAGCATCTTTGGGATGTGGTGGAACGGGAGCTTCGTGCCCTGGATGTGCATCCCACAAATCTCCATCAACTGCAAGATGCTATCCTATCAATATGGGCCAACATTTCTAAAGAATGCTTTCAGCACCTTGTTGAATCAATGCCACGTAGAATTAAGGCAGTTCTGAAGGCGAAAGGGGGTCAAACACAGTATTAGTATGGTGTTCCTAATAATCCTTTAGGTGAGTGTATATTTAAAATGTAATTTGTTCCTGTGATCAAAGCTGAATTTTCAGCATCATTCCTCCAGTCTTCAGTGTCACATGATCCTTCAGAAATCATGGTAAGGTATTTCTTATTTTATATAAATGTTCAAAACCTTTTTACCTTTTTTTGTTGGGCTATTCACTGTGCAGCACTTCCGAGTTCTAGGCCAGAACGGTGGCACACTATTGGCGAGCACCACATGCATGCGTTGTGCTGCTTACCTGACACAAAGCTCTCAGATTTCATCAAAAAGATCTTAATTTGTGTTCCGAAGATGAACAAAAGTCTTACGGGTTTGGAACAACATGAGGGTGAGTAACTAACCCTTTAAATTGATTAAAAAAAACAAAAAGTCAAGATATTTATGAAATCGATAAATATTACAAAAAAGTTCTTTTTATAATAAATGCGGTTCTTTTGAGCTTTTTATTCATCAGAGAATCCTGAAAATCACACAGAATATTTGAAGCAATACAACTGTGTTTAACATTGATAATAATCAGAAATCTTTCTTGAGCAGCAAATCATTACTCTAAAAAATGCTGGGTTAAAAACAACCCAAGTTGGGTTGAAAATGGACAAACCCAGCGATTGGGTTGTTTTAACCCAGTGGTTGGGTTCAATGTTTGCCCAACTGCTGGGCAGTTTTATTTGACCCAACTATCGTTTAAATATTACTATATGGCTGGCTTAAAATGAACCAAAAATGGGTTGGAAATTAAAAATCAGACACATAACTACTAGAAGCAACAATATTAATAATGTTAATTTATTAAACATATTAATAAATGTTAATTTTCAACCTTCTGGGTTCATTTCAAGCAAGCAATACAGTCATTTTTAAACAACAGTTGAGTTAAATAAAACAAACATTTAACCCAACCACTGGGTTAAAACAACCCAATTGCTGGGTTTGTCCATTTTCAATCCAATTTGGGTTGTTTTTAACCCAGCATTTTTTAGTGTAGAATTATTTCTGAAGGATGATGTGACACTGAAGACTGGAGTATTCAGCTTTGCCACCAAGGGAATAAATTACATTTTAAAATATATTACAACAGAAACTGTAATAAATTGTAATTATAATTGTAATAATATTTCACAGTATTATTGTTTTTTTTACTGTGTTTTTGATCAAATAAATGCAGCCTTGGTGAGATTAAGAGACTACTTTCAAAAACATTAAAAAACATAATGTTTCCAAACTTTTGACTGGAACTGAAGAGGGAGATTAAAGAGCTCTGTACCTGCAAACTGAATGACATCATTTTGTCCACAGAAAATTCCAGCATGGTAAATCTTTTTCCTTGTGCCAATCATTTTCCTAAGAATAAGGTCTCCTTTCTGAAGGGTTGATATATTGAAATTGCCATCATCTGAAGATTCCAGTATTATTTTGAAGTTTGCGTTGCATCCAAATATTAAGGTCATAATGTTTTTGAAATTGTCCATTGTAATCTAAAATAAAAAAATACATTAAAAAGGCAATTTATTTATTTATTTACAAATGTCCTTTACTTTACTTTTCTTAATATGTACTTATGTTTAAAAATAATTGTTAGGTACAATGTGGCTATTGTGTTGAGGTTGTATTTCAAAACACTTTTGCTGCTATTAAGATGGGATACAGCCAGGTAAGGTTAGGGACAGGTTTGGTGGGTAGATTTAAGGGTGAGTTAAGGGGTAAGGAAATTACAGAAATAAATTACAGATGTAGTTACATGCAGGATTTTTTTATAATAATGTACAATGTGCATAATACAATGTAAAAACATGTATGTACAGAATAAATGCAATGTATCAAATGATCAATTACAATGTTATTACATAGTAGTTAAAGACACTTAATATAAAGTGGGTCCAAAAACTGAATTACATTGTTGTGCTATGTAATTTTTTTGTTTAATTGTAATCTTCAACAGTCTTAAGGTCCTACTTGTAATCTCTTCTGGCAGTGGCAGATTGTCTGAAGAATTTTTTTTTCACAACTTTTCTCAGTAATTCACAGTTATTTAATATGTTTTGAATCAATATAACTTAAAAAAAATCTATTTGGTAAAACAGGGGAAAAGAATATACTCACAAACAAGCTTTTAAAGAGTCTGTCGGTGAAGTTTCAATAAGTCTGTGTGAAATCTGCATGCAAAACAAAAAGTAAACCTGTTCCAGTTCTATCCAGATCACTCCAGCTCTATTAACTGGGTGTTGCCACGAAAGGTTTACTTTCTGTTTTCTTTTTGTTGTTATGGTATAGAAAACACTTTTCTCTGTTTTTATTCTGACACTTCTGACTTTAAGTGAATTATGGTATACAGATAAAAAGTTAAGCCTTCTTTTGTGGAATAAAATAACACCTAAACTAAAATACAAAATAATCTGTACTGCTATTCATGCTCACAAAAATCTTGACCAAAATCTCGACCAAAAGGTTTTCGTAGACAAGACCAGACCTTTTCAAAACATTGCAAGTTAATAAATGTCTTTGGGATCATGAATAGCAGTGTACAGATTCTTTTGTATTTTAGTTGTGGTTTCTTTTTGATCAAGCACCTGCCTGAGTTATTTTGGATGTGCGCATACTACTTTAAATTCATAAAATAACACCTAGGCATAGACAACCATTACAATATACAACTGGACTGAGAATCCTCAGATAACCTTAGTCCATGTTTACATTGCACAAAACTATTCTTAAGTTTTCCCCTTTTGTTTAGATGATAATGAAAGTAAAAGACTAACACCTGTGTAGGTTTGTCTGTGTAGATAATTCATTTGAAAAATGTAGTCGAATGAACTTGAATGAACCAAAGCAATGGGAAACGATCAGCCCACAACAAGTTACCCACAACAAGCTCTACTCTTCTGCACACTGGTAACGATCAAAACTTCAACATAACAGAAACTCTTTCAAAAGTCAAACATAACTGATCATTAAACATTAACAGATGTTTCCCTTCACTCAAAAACCCATAAAATAATACTTAATTTCAATATTAATGCTCCATTTCCAGTCATATGCAAAGCATGCTGGGAACTAACAATGGTGTCTCTAAATAAAACTGAATAATTGAACTAATTCTCTTAAAATAAATATGTAGCCTTTTTTTCCTTAACGTTATCAGCTTAATCGGTTCCTCAATTCAAGCCTCAAAATTGCTTAAGTTTCCTTTAAAAAATTTGGAAAATGTATCTCTCGATTTTAATAGTGAAATGTACTCAATATTTTCTATACAACACTGAACCACAATTTTCTTAAGAAAATATACATACTATTTTTAATTATCACCTTAATTTTTGGTGTGAAAATTACAAGTCCCATGATTCATTTTTTACAGTGTATGAAGCATGTTGCTTTGTTTAATGAGCAACAGCTTTGCTAAGGCCAGTGCATCAACAAGTTTGTTCTTATTGTGCTACAGCAGCATACAGTCTTTTAGTTGTACATCATGACTCCAAGCCAAATACAAACAGGTCATTTCTGTTCACACTGTTCAATGTGTAATATTGTTAACATATTTTTTAAGTAGATAGCACATAACATTTTTACAGTACTTATAACAATGTTAGCCTATAGCCAACAGTTGTCAATGAATGTTACTTGGTAAAAAAACCCAAAACAAAACACTGTCTGCTGCGATTCCCACTTTATTAAAATTTTGCTCTAACACAAGCTCTCATTGTTTATTTCACATCTCTAAAACCATTCAAAAACACTTTTACAATATATTTGAGTCTGAGTCATTGTTAACAGCAAAGATGTAAGTTCCTCCTCCTGTCCAATCCTTAAAATCATTCACCATCACCAGACCTTACCATAAATCAAACACATTCACATGCAAATCTACCCACACAGACCCTCATTTGGTTAAAAATAAATTAATCTGATAAAATATGAAATTCCATGATCATTTTTTGTGTCAAAAGTGTCTGTTTTCCTTTGCTGCAGTTACTGTATGATACATAAATAATCAATGTAGCAAACCTATACATTTAAATGTGACATCGGTGACATTAAACTAGCATTCAGAATAAACAGTAAACATTGAAGCTGATTCATTTTGAATAGTCAGTAGTTTTTCCACCCTCACAGGTAAAAAGTCTAGGTGTCGTCCTTGATAGCACCTTATCCTTTGAAAATCACATTAATAATATTATTTGTTCTGCAAATTTTCATTTGTCTTTGTCCTTGTGCTGACAACGAACAGCACTGCTATGCCCTGGCTACATCACATATACATTATTTTAACTCTGTTCTCTTTGGTCTTCCTTCTAAAACCTTAGATAAACGTCAGCTAGTCCAGAATTCAGTGGCACTAACTAGCTCTAGAACCTCTTCTATAGAACACATTTCTCCTGTTCTTCACCACTTGCATTGGCTTCCGGTTAAATATTGAATTGATTTCAAAATATTGCTTCTTACCTACAAGGCTCTTAATAATTTAGCTCCTTCATATCTGATCTTCTTTAAATATACTACAGCACGTAACCTCAGATCCTCTTCATCAATCTGTTTAGTCCAACCACATATTCACCTGAACAGTATGGGGTCCAGGGTTATTAGTTACCCTAGTGAAAAACAAATATACCAAAATGTATTTGAAATAAATGTTTTATGCTAAGTATACTACAAATACATTTACATATTTATGTACTTAATATAAATACCCTGTAATTGTACTGTTGGTATACTAAATTGATATACTTAAAGTCTGGTGAATTGGAACAACTAATTTTGCACATAATGCTCTTTAGTTATACGGAAGTAGTGCTGAGGTCCAACTAAAGATATACTTAAGTATTTTTGATTGTGCAGTGGAACTATTGCAAGTTTAGGTACACACTTTAAATAACTTGCATTTAAAGACAGGCTACTTGTAAGTTTTCTTTAAGTGAACATAACCACATACTTATAGTTTAATATTTATATATATTATTTTTGCACTTTAAGTATACTACTATGTTGTATTTAGGTATTAATGTTTTATACTTGAAATATTTATACAGTGCATCCGGAAAGTATTCACAGCGCTTCACTTTTTCCACATTTTGTTGTTACAACCTTATTCCAAAATGGATTAAATTCATATTTTTTTTCCTCAATTCTACAAACAACACCCCATAATGACAACGTGAAAGAAATTTGTTTGAAATCTTTGCAAATTTATTAAAAATAAAAAATGAAAAAATCGCATGTACATAAGTATTCACAGCCTTTGCCATGACACTCAAAATTTAGCTCAGGTGCATCCTGTTTCCACTGATCATCCATAAATGGAAGAAGTTTGGAACCACCAGGACTCCCCCGCCCGGCCAAACTGAGCAATCGGGGGAGAAGGGCCTTAGTCAGGGAGGTGACCAAGAACCCGATGGTCACTCTGACAGAACTTCAGCGTTTCTCTGTGGAGAGAGGAGAACCTTCCAGAAGAACAACCATCTCTGCAGCACTCCACCAATCAGGCCTGTATGGTAGAGTGGCCAGACGGAAACCACTCCTCAGTAAAAGTCACATGACAGCCCGCCTGAAGGACTCTCAGACCATGAGAAACTAAATTCTCTGGTCTGATGAAACAAAGATTGAGCTCTTTGGCCTGAATGGCAAGCGTCATGTCTAGAGGAAACCAGGCACCGCTCATCACCTGGCCAATACCATCCCTACAGTGAAGCATGGTGGTGGCAGCATTATGCTGTGGGGATGTTTTTCAGCGGCAGGAACTGGGAGACTAGTCAGGATCGAGGGAAAGATGAATGCAGCAATGTACAGAGACATCCTTGATGAAAACCTGCTCCAGAGCGCTCTGGACCTCAGACTGGGGCGAAGGTTCATCTACCAACAGGACAACGACCCTAAGCACACAGCCAAGATAACAAAGGAGTGGCTGCGGGACAACTCTGTGAATGTCCTTGAGTGGCCCAGCCAGAGCCCAGACTTGAACCCGATTGAACATCTCTGGAGAGATCTGAAAAGGGCTGTGCACCGACACTCCCCATCCAACCTGATGGAGTTCGAGAGGTCCTGCAAAGAAGAATGGGAGAACCTGCCCAAAAATAGGTGTGCCAAGCTTGTAGCATCATACTCAAAAAGACTTGAGGCTGTAATTAGTGCCAAAGGTGCTTCAACAAAGTATTGAGCAAAGGCTGTGAATACTTATGTACATGTGATTTTTTTTTTAGTTTTTTATTTTTAATAAATTTGCAAAGATTTCAAACAAACTTCTTTCACGTTGTCATTATGGGCTATTGTTTGTAGAATTGAGGAAAAAAAGAATAAATTTAATCCATTTTGGAATAAGGCTGTACCATAACAAAATGTGGAAAAAGTGAAGCTCTGTGAATACTTTCCGAATGCACCGAATATATATATATATATATATATAAAATGTGTATTATGTGTAATGTTCACATAATTTTTTCATTTGCGTAAGCAATCATCTTTCACTTGTTTCTGCTTCTTCTTCACCTGTGTTTTGATCCGGATGTGTAATAGCGCCCCCTACCATATAACAGTGAAAACATGGATCGCCTCAGTGGCAGGGAAAAATAAAATGTTGAATTTCGTAGATGTGATTTCCTGCATTCTGGTGCATTTGAGGCCATGTCCCTTGCCTATACCAATAAAAGAACTCAAACCAGTCAATACCAATAGTCTAAAAAGACAATATTAATTGAACTGCCATGTAGAAATCAACAGTTTCACAGGTAATGATAATGAACAAGTTGCATGTTTATTATGCTCCGTGTCCAGATAGAAAAAGTGCAAACGCATAACGATAAATTATAATGGGGAATACAACAATCTAGTTCTTTAATCAATCCCCAGCTGTAGACTACATATCTGTAAAGTTCACTGTAGACAAATTGACAATTGGATAATGTATAACAGTCTGTGTTGATACTAGAGAAAGAGAGAGAGAGAAGGCTCTCAAAGAGAGGGTGGGACAACATTCTTGAAGTGAACAGAAGTTGATGAGAAGAAAGATGATTTTAACATTTTAACTAGTATGAAACAGTAATCCAGCAAAAAAAAAAAGCAAAGCAAACATACAGTTACATTCCTATTGAGATCACTATTTTAATGGCAAATGTGTGTGAAACATGGCATGTATGTGTGAGTGAGTGAGTGAATGAGTGAGAGAGAATGACAGAGACAGCCAATAAAGCTTATTGAATTGAGATAGCAGGTGTGTGTGTGTGTGTGTGTGTGTGTGTGTGTGTGTGTGTGTGTGTGAGTGAGAGAGAGCGAGAGAAAGAGACTGAGTGAGTAAGAGAATGACAGCGAGTGAGTGTGTGTGTGTGTGTGGTTCAAAGTGAGTGAGTTGGAGAGATAGATGGAGGGTGAGTGTGTGTGAGAGAGAGAAAGAGTAAAGAGTAGAGAGAGACTAAGATATGGTGTCTGTGACAGTTAGATTTGTGTGTATGAGAGAGGTAGATGGAGTGAATGTGAAATCTGGAATGTCCCGTGTGAGTTTTTACTCTATAGAGAGCATAGCCAGAGCGTTGAGGCGATCTTGTGCCATAGTGTTCCAAAGGAAAGTTTTTATCCTCTTTAAAGTAGAGAAGCACCTCTCTGATTCTGCTGTTGTCATTGGTGTGGTGATGAGGTTCTTGAGAAGACTTACAGTTTCGGTGAATGTGTCTTGAAGGTTATTTTCCATTAGAACCTGAAAGAGAGCCAGTGCACCACTGCAACCCTGGAAGTCCTCATTTTCGTAGATCAAGGACAGTTCTGTTTTAAGTCTGGCTTTGTCCAACATGGGATAGGCATCCACCATGGTTCCTAGTGCTGAATCTGGGAACTTTCTGCTGTATTGTGGGAACAAGTCTCCTTGCAACAGAGTGGCACTGATGAGATGCTTGGTGAAAGAAAACCTCTCCTTGGCATGGCTCATAATGGTATCACATACCTATGAATGATACATAAATGTAGAAAAGTAAACACAGAAAACGTTAAGTTTTCACATTTCTCAGTTCAACAACACAATAAAATCAGCATATTCATAGCAGTTACAATTTTGTTATGAGCAAGTATGTTTTATTCATTATAATTATAATATACACACTAGCTGTCATTCTCTTAGTCTCACACACACACTATCTCAATTCAATAAGCTTTATTGGCTGTCTCTGTCACTCTCTCTCACTCACTCATTCACTCACTCACTCACTCACACACACCATATACACAATAATTATTAAAAGCATAAATGTGAAAAAATCATATAATTTCTGCATTCTCCAGTAGATAGATATGTCTAATAATGACAATTCAGAATACAAAAATGTGCAAACATACACAAATACATATAGGCAAACATACACAAATACATATAGGCTAATAGAATACAGAAATAGAATTTCTGTTACTGCTTACCTCTATTGCCAGATGCTGTTGCGTTTCTTCTCCCATTGCCCTCCGTTTCTTTGGAGGTGGTTCCTGTACAGGTCCCCTATACTCATCCTTAACTAGAGAAGGAATGGAGTCCCTGATTCAAAACAAGTTTCACAAGTCACTGTCCACCCTGAAATTACTGTATCAGAAACCAACTTGCTGGAGATACAAAAATAATTTTAATAAAACTGTATTAAAATATGTGCTATTGTTGTGTTAGCCTAGTCAATGTTATCTAGATTCATCACAAATAAATGTACTAGTCTATCATGGTGGCGAAATTGTGATATTTATAATAGGTTCTATTGTGCCCAGCCATGTGGATTTATGTTTTTATTGTTTAGGCTACATAAGCATGTTTTCAGCCAATATGCAAAACCTGATAGCCTGTATGCTGCGAGTGAACCACTGGGTGATCCCTGCGATGAAGACAGAGTCTATGTTCCTCTTTTGCAGATGGTTAAACAGCATATCTACATGTGGCATGATTTTGTGGAATAACGCCAGGATGAAACAGAAAACCTCATCTTCCAACATTCTCATACAACCCCCGGCCTCTCTCTTCGATATGGCATCAAAGTCTCTTCTGTCTCGAATAGTTTAGAAGCACTTAACCAGTTCATCTTTGTGCTCGTAAACTGTGTTAACAGCACGACTGTGGAAGTTCCATCGCGTTGTTGAAGCACCTGGAAGCCGGTGTGCCACCACTTCATCCAGCACTGCCGTTCGTTTGAATGACTTGGAAAAAAATCTAGAAAACCCCTCCAATGTCTGAAAAAAACTGGCCAATCTTTGGGATGTGGGATGTTGCCTGCTGCATGATGAGGTTCAACCGATGCGCATAACAGTGAACGTAGTATGCACTCCCGTAGACGTCTTGCACTTTACGCTGCACTCCACCTGTAGCACCCCTCATCACTGTGGCACCATCATAGGCCTGGGCAATTAATTTTCTCTCGTCCCGCAGGAAGGATGGTGCTCAGCCTTTCCAATAATGCAGTGACAATTGTATCAGCGGTCGCATTTGGAAGCGCGATAAACTCAAAAAAGCGTTCTTGAATGTTGTTGTGGCCATCTATGTACTGTAGCACAAGCACAAGCTGACAATGAGTGCAGATGTCGGTTGTCTCGTCTGCCTGAATGGCAATATAGTCTGACTGTTTCACCTCTTCCAGAATGCGGTCTTTGAGAACTGACAGCATGCAGTCTAACAGTTCATTTTGCACGGTCTTCGAAGTGCCTTTAAAAACAGTGGCGTTCTCCAGGTGCACCTCCAACTCACGGTCAATTGAGGCCATGAGATCAATTAGACCCAGGAAAATGCCAGGGTTTTCTGATGTGTCACTCCACGCAAAGCAAGTTCAAAGGCACCACAAAATTTCATGGCATCAATGATCTTTGACAAAATATGCCGATTCCTGTCCACCTCCTCGTCGTGCCTTCTTATGGCAATGCGGTGTCCCTCATCTAGCTGTGTGGCTATGCTAATTCGGCCTAGCATGGCTAGCTTCACAGAGTTGTCCATATGCACTCTTGCCCGCTCATGTTTCTTAATGCGTTCTGACATATGTTTCAGGTCTGTCACCCCTGTCTGTGTCCATGAGCTATCACATGCACTTGTTTTAAACAGTAAGCAAGGGAAGCAAAAGATTGCATTGGCGTAACCACAGCTAGTTAGCCAAGCCTTTCGACCGAACCAACCTCAGGAAAAGGTTCTCTTGTAGGTTTTCTCCTTTTCTCGCGCCTGTTGGGTTATATTCACTTCTGGCTTGTCTGGTCCGAGTTCTTTTACAATGAGTTTTTCCGCTAATGTTCTTCTTTCGAAGGGATACAGGTGTAGAGATTTAACTGAATTTGGAGCTAGCTCAACTCCCACGACTACATTAGTGCTACTCGACGTCGCCGGCGCCGCCATGCTGCACTCGCACTCCTCTCTGAGGTAAATGTCCCGTGGTGCAGCAGGTCCACTGCTCTAATCTTGGTACTACAGGTGATATTTTCAGAGCCCCCAAACCATAAAATTCGACGATGATGATTGGCGAAATATAAACTTTTTTGCGTAGCAACTGGGGAACCATTAGCTTAAATTCCAGCACTGTAGGGCTGAGCGAACTGGAGCCCAGGGAAGACAGCCTATTGGCTACTACTACACCAACATGATAAACGTAACGACGTTGAAAGTGAATGCAAATATAATTCTGGAGAGTTCTAAACACATTCTAAAGTAAAACCATTATAAGCATGTAATTAACACAGATTATGTTTCAAAATGAGAGATTATTAAAAAAATAATAATAAAAAAAAAAAAAAAAAACAGGCAGGCAGGTCGGCGCCCCAGCGCCCTCTATGGGCGAGCCGCTGTTGCGATGAACCTTTAATTTCCCCATGCTGTTTGCTCACTAAAAACCCCAGTCATCATGTTTTCAGTTCATTTCAAGTTTGATTTTGACATGACATAAAGCGGTGATATCTAAATGGCTGTTTTTGTTTACTTACTTTTTCATTAGTCTTCCCATTAACAGCATCATTATCTTCATTCAGGCCGAATAGTGAACGCATACGAAAACAAGAGGCGGGATATATTGCACAAACCAATCATATCCAATTATAACCCATCATATCCAATCATAGCACGATGGAGCCATTGCCTCCTCTCACGTGACTTTTCCCCATTCATTTCAATTACCCCACACAAAACTCACTGCACGCATATAGCAGTGTGCTGCGTTTGTTGCGAGGCAACCCCCGAATCAGCTGTGCTGTCAGTCTAATCAAGATAACCGCCACCACAACGGAAGGCCCGCCTCTCCATTCATTCGACTGGACAATGGGAAAAAAAACGAGATGACGTCGGGCGCTTTTCTGCTCAGAGTTGATTTTTTTTCAACTTCTTGTGCTCAGAGCGCTCCTGGAAAAACGCGAGGCGCAGCAGGCGGTTAAAGCGCGAGGCGCCCGGGGCGCACAAACAGCGTGCATAACGCTCACTGCCAACAGAAAACTATTTTAAAAAAGGCGCCTCACACTGCAAAAACGCGTTCTGTCTGATCGGGGCCTTAAGGTGTCTGTTTTAAGTCAATGGGATGGGCAGGATGGTTACACTGTAACTTCACCTGCGGGTGTCGCTGTTGGACAGTATTACTTTATAAAAACGAGTGACTTTTACAATTGTAATCTTCAAATTTTGTAATATTTGCTTTGTTTTATTTTTGTAATTTGGATTATTTTCTCATCCAGTTTTTTTGAGGAGGCACTGCCTCCCTTGCCTCCTTGGAGGAAACGCCCCTGCTGTATGTGACCATCAGTTCAATAGCTTGAGTGTGAATTTCAGTAAGTTTCCACCGCAGGACCTTCCCGAGGAACTAGGGACTTTGGGGTGGTACTCGGTGTGTTTCGACCGCAGGGACCAGGGTCTAAACGAAGTTCAGAGTAAAAATTTTCCCCTCAGAAAGTCCCTGCTCGCGAGGTAGTACCTTTTCAAAGTTCAGGAACATTCGGGGGTGGGACTTAGGCGCTGAACATGCTGATTGGTTGAGTTAACACAGCATTTTGATTGGTTGACTCCATGCAGCATTATATTAAGTTTATATGCAGAGGTCGAAATCCAGCGAGAACCTGAAAGTTGCGCGCAGTCCTACATCACCGCACTAATTTGCCTAATCTTCACGGTACTTTAGACTGAGATGGAAATGCAGACAGCAACAAGTCTGGGGGGAAAAAAAGTTCCTGGGACAAATTGTTCCGGGTAGTTTTGGTGGAAACCCGGCTTTTAAATTGAATTGGTCATGCCCCACCGGTCTATAGTATGATTTGAAATGTAAAGCAATTCAAAACAGGTAATTGCATTTGGGTAAAAGGTAAATGTTTTAAATATGATGAAAAATATTAAATGAATACAAATGATTCCTTTATTTCAGACCTCTTAAAAGGTTGTGACAGGATTGTATACATGTAAACCATCAACACTTTTATTTGAGACTGATGCAGATATTTATGCTGTACACTAAGGGGCGGTTTCCCGGACAGAGATTAAGCCTAGTCCTGGACTAAAATGGCCTTTTAAACCAGATGAACAGAAATCTGCTTTCTCTGTCATGGTTTTAAATAGTCCTAGACTTAGTCTAATCCAGAGTTTAATAAACTGATTTCCTGGAGGAAGACAAGAGCTACTCCAGGATTAAATTGAGTCTTAAATTAAACCTACCAGGAGGCAGGTTTAACTTCAGATTAACGTTGTGCTTCAAAGAAGACACATGTATTACTTGGGATATGTCAGTGAAGATCAATAAATACACACACAAACACATACATTTTATATATATATATATATATAAAAATGTATGTGTTTGTGTGTGTATGTATGTAACAGAGGCAAGCTAGTAAGAGCTGTGCATTTAAACTTCACTTCCCTGGCTTCAAGAGACACATTAGTAACTGACACTAGAGACTAGCGTCCTTGTTAGCATGTCTGCCTTCCATGCTGGAGACCCGAGTTCGACTCCTGCTTGGACTGGGTAGAGTGGGAAACTATGTGTTTGCCCAAAATATTTTTGTAAACGCCAAGTTTCTCGGGGAACCAAAAACATTTGTGAGAGAATGCAAAAGCCTTGACAAATAATTTTTGTCCCATTTCATATTATTTTTTTTTCATCATGTCCCTTTAAGGGCTTCATACATTCCACAGCTGATGTGTTGCCGTTTTCTCTTGTTCAGTAAAATGTTTTTTGATTGCAGTGTTTTTCTGCTGTCATTGTTTTCCTTAGATTTGCTTCTCAGTTCCATGTAATTTTAAGCTTTTCTTGGTCTATTCCATGTTTTATAGGCAACCTCTTTCATGCTAATTCAGTTGGTTTTAAATTAATCTGGTTTATTTTAGTTCAGGACTCCATAGTCCAGGTGTTAGTAATCTGTACTTAATCTGTGTTTCAGAAAGCCATTTTTTAAATCACGCTTAACTATTCTAAATTAAGGCCTATTCCTGTCTTAATTTAAACCCTGTCCGGGAAACCGCCCCTAAATGTCTTTAATAGGAGGGGTACCAAAATCTGCTGAACTAATGAAACTGATTTCTGTTTCTCTGAGTCATTCTTGTTAACAGTGTGGGATTACAAATTTATAAATCTATATTATAGGTTATATCTAGGTTCCAATGTAATAGTATATAAACTGAAAACGTTATGTACAATGTGTTTTACATTTTGTCTTTATACTTTTGTCTTTTGTCTTTATACACTTCCTGACCATTTGGAATGACAAGCTCAAGGCACAGCTGTGCCTTTGTCTCTATGATAATGTGAAGGTATGGTGAAGGTCAGACCGATGGGATTAGCACCTATGCATTTGAATGACACTGTTATGCTGATTAAATCAGGGCTGGGGAAATGCCGGGAAGCTGATTCCTGCACTGCATTTGCATGCTTTGTTTAGATTGTCTCCACCTCTACTGTATTTAATCCCTCCCTCTTAAATGTATAAAAACTATTTTTTTATTAAATAAGTTATTAAACTAAGTATTACTGCTTTAGTCAGACTTGGATGACTACAGCGACGCACAGCGCATGTCTCAATAAAGAGTAACTTCTGCTTGAAAGATATCCCAACGTCTCCTGGTCTCTGCTTCGACGAGGAAAAAGGTTCCTACAACAGCACAGATGCCAGTTCCTCCTCCTGTCCAATCCATCATAAAATCATTCACCACCACCAAACCTTACACACATTCACACGCAAATCCACCCACACAGACCCTCATTTGATTTCACTTTTGCAACCAGGAATGACTGGCACGTCCACAGACACACCCGTCGAGACACTTCAAGCCGAAGCTCGCAGGTCCTTTTATCTCAAGAGTTTGTGTTTTATATCTCCTCTCCTCTTCACTGCATCAGCGGTATTCATTGCATCCAGACAGTCAGATTGGATTCTACCAAACCCGATGCCCCAGGGTGCCACAGAAAGACCAAATACCAGCAGATTCCTTTGGCGCATCACTGCCAGGAAATACTTTAACCCTTCATAGAGATCTGAGTAAAGTTTTGCTTTGTAGTGAGCCCTCTTTGCTTTCAGGTTCATGTACAGCATGTTGGCCCCAAAGGGAAAGTGTTTTATTTCCAGGTTTGGAAAAAAAAAATCATTATTCCCGAATGTTTCCAGGGGGAAGAATCAGAGAAAACGGGTTCAGAATTCCAGTATTTTACCCCTTGGGCAGTGCAGTTAAGAAAAGGATGTATTTCCTTATATATACCATGGCAAGGCCGCCTGATTCTTTCCGCAGTGCTCCTCATGGGAATTGTGAGCTGAATTTTTATTCTTTTGTTTTGGCTGGAATTTCAAAGCACAAACATGTGGTAGTCATTCCAGCACGGGCTCGGAAGTTCACTGTCCTAATAATGGGCAGTTAAGACAAACAAACCCCTAGAGTAATGAAAGAA
Source organism: Coreius guichenoti (assembly GCA_039654105.1). NCBI lineage: Eukaryota > Metazoa > Chordata > Actinopteri > Cypriniformes > Gobionidae > Coreius > Coreius guichenoti. The sequence goes on from CM077191.1 coordinate 6,692,330, forward strand.
ACCAGCCGTCCACTTAAACCGGTGGCCAAGATTCATTTCCCGGTCAGGACGGAGAACTAGTGGAGCTGACAACCATCAGTTTATCATCAGTTTGTTTTATATTTTGCATCATATTTGGCTCTGGAAAATGAAATATAAATTTGCTTGAAAAAAAAAAAATTCCCTTCGAAAAGTGGTAAAAAAATAAATAAAAAACAGTGTACTGTGTATTGTATTGTTATCACATGCCTTCAATACAGGGCCTTGCACAGGCCAGGGGGGTGGCCTGGTGGCTAGAGACACTGCCCCTCTGCCCTCATCAGCTGAGGTGCCCCTCTCTTCCACCTATCCCCGGTAAAAGCATTCTGTTTTCCCTCCGCAAAAGATCCACCGATTCCGCTAATCCGCTCCGTGTTTTCCCTCTCGATCCCCAGCATCATTACAGTCTATGCGCGCTATTTGCAAAGCAGAGATGACAGTTCCAGAATGTTGTTCCATTAGCAGGAAGATGCATCACACCCACATTACAGACAGTGGTTGATCCGCGGAATTAGTAATTTGGTAGTACAAAAATAAAATAAATAAATACTCCAAATTTGCTGTTGTTGGCACACTTTGTAGACAGTTTGTCACACTTTTACTCCTGTAAATTATATTTCCCATTATAATCAATTATCTTAGTTAATACTAATCTATAACATACATCATATTTATAATATTTTATTAAGACCATATTAATAGTAGGGCAACATGGGGGGAGATGCCCCCCTTCAGAACAATGTGTTATTATATGAAATTATTTTATGACTTATGTACAGGCATATGAATATTTACTTATACTTATTTACTTAATTGCCCATATTTTAATTGAAGATATGTCATAATAGAAACATAATAGATGTCATTCTGTGACATCCTGTGCCAATTCTGGTTGGGTCATCTTACCCCAAGGCTCTAAATGTATCTTTTTACTTCAAAATAATATAACGTTTACTCCACAAATCCAGAAACACTGTGTCCACAAATCCCTTGTTAACAAATAGACACAAATAACTTAATACAACATAATACAATGTCATCTTACCCTATACAATAAAAAGGTAATATACAATAAATGTTCTAAATGTGTTGTATCTTATCATAGTATAGTACATAATATAGATTTATGCTGTATAATATTAAATTTAATGTCTAATAGTTTCCATTCAAGATGAGGCAGAGGCAGCTCAGAGAGTGAGGGAGAGCCCACTGAGCATCAGCCACATCAGACAGTTACAGGCTGACAGTAAAGGAATAGTAAGAGTATAAGATACTTTATTATAATTGTACAAGTTCAATGAAATTTAGAATATGCTAGAGTATAATAAGAAAAGATAGACATCAAATGATTTGAATGGTAGAGTATTTACAACAACATAAATTAAATCAGCAGTAAGCCTAACAATTGTATTTACAATATGAAAATGCCCCTTTTTTGGTTTGGGCCACTGCCCCTCAAAATGTCTGTGCACGGCCCTGCTTCAATACATTGCTTTTTTCTAGTGGCATCCATTATCTCAGAAATAAATAAAGTTTCTACTACCATCTGAACCATTAACATCACCAAATAATATATATTTTTTTTTTTCAATAATAACTCCAAAATGTCGTTAGAATACTTTTTCCAATACTTCTGAAATAATGTGAAATAATATTTATATATAAATAAATGTTTGTTGTGGTTGTTGACTTTTATTATCCAATGTATCTCCCTGGATGGGTACTTATACAGTTGTTTGTGTACAAGATGAATAGAGCTTTTATGAAGTGACAAGAATACTTTTAGTGCGCAAAAACAAACAAAAATAACGACTTTATTCAACCATTTCTTTCTAGCCTGTGTCAGTCTCCTACGCAGTTTACGTTGTAAATACAGTGCATCTCCTGCATCATCATCACATGCATGCATTGTGGAGCTCATGTGAACAGCATCGGCTGCCGTAGAACTTGAAAACGCTGCATTGTTTACAATGGAAACTGTGTAGGAGACTGACACAGGCTAGAACGATATAAACAATTAAGAAATATCTTAATTTGTGTTCTGAAGATGAACGAAGGTCTTACGGGTTTGGAACGACATAAGGGTGAGGAATTAAAGGGGTCATGAACTGGCTTTTTTATTTTTTATACTGTTGTCTGAGGTCAACTTATGATGTTCGTGTGGTTTTTACATTCAAAAACATCATAATGAATAAGTAATAGGCTATTTTCTACCCTGGTTTTGAGCCTCTCTCCTGGAACGCTCGGTTTTTATGGGCGTGCCGCACTGAAGACTTGGCAGTAAACGCCCACTGCTATGATTGGATAACAAATTTGCATATTATAATGAGTTTCAGCTCCCCCGTCAGTACATGTGGGGAATTGTTTTGAAAACGTGTGGAAAAATGGCAACCGGAATGATTTGCCCACAGGGCTCGCAAAATGTCTTTATCAAACAAACACAATGATTTATCTCTCATCCACAATTAACTGGAATGTTATTTTTTATTACTTGGCCCGTCCGATCGGTGGATATAACCGTGAACCACATCACTAACACACACACGCACGCACAAGCCTCACTGCAGAGTCAGACAGATCAGCATGATAAAAACTTCCGCGATTGTATTTTTCCTTCATATATCAAGTCAAGAGATTGAACAACGCACATCAAGAAAGGAATGTTATTTCACTATTTAAGGTAGCCCGTCGGGCAGGCTGGTGATTAGTGGTGGGAAGTTCGGATAATTTACTGACTCGGATCTTTGAATCTCGTTCAGCAAAATGAACAAATCATTTTTCAGGTTATTTCGTTCATTTCATCAGAATATAATTAAAATGTTACATGTTAAATTTTCCAACACATTTAGTACTTTTGGAAAAAAAACTATAAGCTAATAAACTATAAAACTACAAAAACTATAAGCTAATGCAGCCATGGCCAAACTTTGAGAAAGAAATTAATAATTAATTGCTTAGCTGGTTCTTCAGGCTATGTATGCAGTCTGTTAGTTCACCTCACCTCCCGATCCAAATCGTTCTTTCTTTTGTCACTTCACATTTAATCATGTCTGTTCCCTGGAAAGATTAGTTCACCTCTCGTGTCTTCGGGTTCGGGCCGTTAGTTCCGTTGTCATGTCTGATCTGGGCCGTGACAGCCTCATATGCAATGCATGCAGTCCGGAAACAGAATTGATTAGTTCACCTCTCGAGTCTTCGGGTTCGAGTCATTCGTTCATCAAGTCCCAGCCGCATAGGCAAGAATATGCAGCCACCAGAAACAGAAAAGATTAGTTCATCTCTCGAGTCTTCCGGTTCGAGTCGTTCGTTCATCAAGTCCCAGCCCCATAGGCAAGGCTATGCAGTCACCGGAAACAGAAAAGATTAGTTCATCTCTCGAGTCTTCGGGTACGAGTCTCGTTCTTTTGTCACGTGACCGCTTCCCGGTTCAGTGTCTCGCAACATATACAACATTACATTCGTATTATTGACTGCATGTTGTAATATATTTATTATTATAAAATTATCAGAAGATATGTGCAATAAACATTTATGTTATGCCTATCCATTCTGACCAACCCAATGTGTTCAGTCTTCATAGGAAAATCAATTATTATACTAGCTAAAAAAACGTAACTAAACAAACAAACAAAAAAAACAACGCACTTGCTTGTAAGAAAGGTTGTGAATTAACTAATTTCTGTATCCAACACGGCTGTCACGTCACGTGACAAAAGAACGAGACTCGTACCCGAAGACTCGAGAGATGAACTAATCATTTCTGTTTCTGCATTCAGCCTATGGGGACTTGAACGAACGACTCGAACCCGAAGATGATCTAATCTTTTCTGTTTCCGGTGACTGCATAGCCTTGCCTATGGGGCTGAGACTTGATGAACGAATGACTCAAACCCGAAGACTCGAGAGGTGAACTAATCAATTCTGTTTCCTGTACACAACATATGGGATGTTGCGCATCGCTCTCTGAGACAACTCGTTGTTCTCGAGTCATATTAAAGATTCGTTCAAAATGAACGAATCGTTCCTGAACGACACATCACTACTGGTGATACATTTTTGTAGCCCGACTGGAAAACACATAGCCCCGGGACGTCGAGCTTTGCGAGCCCTGGCCCATACATGTTCTAGTCTGATCCCGAATCTCAGGGCAATGAACCAACAGCACCTCAAATACAAAGGATACTCCAGCCTGTGACAGCGTGGTAAGTTATCATCAATTATGTTTAGTTAGACACGTACACATAATCAGTAGATATCAAACGGTCTGTAACAATGCAATACTATCACATATTAAAAACATTAACCACGTTAACCACATGAGCTGGATCTTCATTAAAAATCGTTAGGTTACTTGCGTAACCCCGGTTCTCTGAGAACAGAGCGAGGTATCTCGCATATGGGAACGCCCCCAGGCGTGATAGACTATAGAAGCACCAATTACACCACGTCTGTCCAAAGGATGGACCAATCACAGCTCATTACAAGGAGCCCACCCCCTCCCTATATATATGGCTGTGATCCCCGAAAACAGCATTCTAAGCATGCTCTTCCCCCGTGTTATGCGAGTAGGGAAGCTTGGTGAGATACCTCGCTCTGTTCTCAGAGAACCGGGGTTATGCAAGTAACCTAACGTTCTCTTTCAAACAGTCACTCTTTATCTCACATATGGGAATGATATAGGCAACTCCCGAAACGCATGCTTTCCGAAGCCGCCGAACAGACCCGGCAAGAATGAAAGATAACCTTTCATTCTCCAAAGAGCCAACATTGCATGAGCCATAGAAGGCGCAGTGACATCCAGACGGTAAAATCTGATAAATGTATGAGGGGAAGCCCAGCTTGCCGCTGCACAAATATCTCCTACCGAAATCCCCTTGAACAATGCCCAAGAGGTAGCCATACCCCTTGTAGAATGAGCCCTTAAGCCCGCTGGGGAATTAAGACCCATAGACGTATAGGCCAACTCAATCGCCTCCACCATCCAATGGGAAAGGCGCTGCGAGGAGATCGGCTTACCCTTACATTGAGTGGCCCATGAAACGAATAACTGATCATTCTTCCTGAACGATCTTGCTCTAGATTTATACATTTTTTGGTACATGGAAGCGGTGAAGCGTTCCATTTTTCCCGGGAGGGAGGGACTGGCAGATGAAATATGGTCCGCCTGTTCGGATGCAGGTGGTGAGCCACTGACTGCTGGACCGTGAGAGGGTTAGAGAGCCCGAGCCCTTCCATTTCACTCACATCGAGCAACGAGTAACCCTTGACGGGCTCACGGTGAGAAAAGGGTTTGTCCCACGATCGCTTCATCTCTGCTACACACGCCGGCAATGCGGGAAGCAGTTGTTTCACCGGTGGAAGGCGAGCAGGGAGACTTTTCCCGTCATAGATGTCAAACTCAGGTGACTCTGCATCCATAATCTCCCCCCACGAAGAAAGATCCTGCGGGGGAGAGAGTTGGACCCCCTTTGTCGAAGGAGGGACAGAAGAGAGAACCGGATCCTCTTTAGAAGATGCAGCCACCCGAAGCCTTCTTTCTAAGACCCTGGCCGGCATCGCACGATGCCTGCACTTAACTCTCCGCATCCGCCAGTGCGGCCTGAGCGTGCTTAACGCCCATGCACGCGATACACATCGGATGCGAATCCCTGCCCAAGATCATAAATCCACAAGCTGCCGGACACGAGCGCGAAGAGACATCTTTCCCTTTCTCTGCTGCGACCTTAGACAGCGACATGGTGAGTAGAATATCCTGTAATCTTAGCTCGCCTTAACGCGTTAGCTAGAATAAGAGACACTGCTAACAAAAGCAGAGTAGAAAAACTCAGTAACGGACAGAGAATCCACAACAGATTTAAACTGCACTGCTTTCGGCAACGTCAACCTTGACGGTACGTTTCTGAACTGAAGCAGGACAGGTGCTGAAGGAAAGTCTTCACGGGGAAGAGAACAAGAATGACGTTTTCGGAGATCACAGCTATATATATAGGGAGGGGGTGGGCTCCTTGTACTGAGCTGTGATTGGTCTGTCCTTCGGACAGAAGTGGTGTAATTGGTGCTTCCATAGTCTATCACGCCTGAGGGCGTTCCCATATGTGAGATACCGAGCGATTGTTTGAAAGAGAACCGAATGAAGTTTATGCGGCATGTTTATTGCTTGGAAGTTCGATCCGGCTTAGCTCCACGTAGGCCTATGTTATTTATCTATAACATGTCATGTGCGAGTTGGTGGGCGGGGCTACAGAATCAGGCGTTTGTCTTCTTCGGTTAAGGCGGCGTTTCAGTGCTCTCTGACGTCACAGGGAAGAACATTTGCAGATTGATCATTTACTGAGCCAGCTGTCAATAAAAGCTTTCAAAAGTCAAAGGAAGTTTTCAGCTCCGAAACTTACAGGATATTCTTATATTACGATGACCTTTTATATATATCAAAGGCTCAAGGAAAAGTTGATTTCTCAATTCATGACCCCTTTAATGACAGAATTTTAATTTTTGGGTGAACTATCCCTTTAAGATTGCATCATCCACTCCTTTGTTTCACGGATAATTAAAAAGGAGGAAGTGTATTTATAAAACAATGTACTCAGTCATAAACAAACAAACAAACAAACCAAACACCGCACATGAAACACACTGCAGGTCGCCACAGAGCAGCAACCCGGAAATATTGTGGCAAACAATGTCATCTTGCTTTATCTTCCTCTAGATTGTGTCAAAAGGGTAACTGTCTTGCACATGTGCATTGTTATGCAGTCTTTCCCACCTGTGCCACTTGAATCTCCAGTTTATGGCAAGACACTAATTCACAGAGTTATGAGCCTACAGTCTGAATTGAATGTGATTGAATAAAAAAAACATTGTGTCTCAAAACAATGGTAAGAAAACTTGTCTGCCTTAAATAGTATCTGATATTGGAAATATTGCAATGCAACTACTATAATTAATTAATTATTTGGTATCACTTTACAATAAGGTCTATAACACATTCAAAGAACAATAATTCATTAACTAACATGAACTAACAAGCAATACATTTGTTATTGTATTTGTTAATCTTTGTTAATGTTAGTTAAAAATACAGTCGTTCATTGTTAGTTCATGTTAGTTCACAGTGCATTAAGTAATGTTAACAAATACATCCGATTTTGATTTTAATAATGTATGAATGAATAGATGTTGAAATTAACATTAACTAAGATTAATAAATGCTGTAGAAGTATTGTTCTTTCTTAGTTCATGTTAACTAATGAAACCTTATTGTAAAGTGATACTAACGCATCTCTGTCTACTGCCCGTGACAATTGCCTGACTCATCTCCTCATTCAATGAAAAGAGAAAGAAAGTAAAAGAGTTTCTGGGTTTCACTACTCACTAAGTATGTTTAAGATTTCGCCACTGAAAAGCAGGTTCTAACATCTTGGACGAGCTCAGGACACTTGGGCTAAAGGAATATATTCTCTTAAGAGGTGGGTGTTTTTTTTTTTTTTTTGTTTTTTTTTTGCTGTAATGTTTGTTGTATTGTTTTTGTAATGGAGGTCAGGAACAGGGTTCGGGCAAGATAAGAACTGGAATTTTGTGATGTCAGAAATCTAAAGACAGAGTAAAGACACTTACATGAATGATAAGATCACTTTTGTTTAATCTGATTTATGGTATTCTTATAAATGATCTAATATATAATATGAAGTTCTTTATTACTGCTTATGTATTCACAGAAACAACAAATGTAACAACAACAACATGAATGTAGTTGGTAAAATACAGCTGTGGAAAGAGAAACTGGACAAAGATTTTTATCAAATCAATAGAACACCAGAGGAGAGCTATGAGCTGGGAGATCTGCTGTTACGAGAAATGGATTATGGGACTTATCATGCTGGCATTTATTGTGGGAATAATGAAGTCATTGACTTTATAGGTGATTGAACAAATATGTGATTACTTAAATGAAACATTACAGAGTGCATGAGAATTTTCTGATAACTGATGTTCCCTTTCAGTCAGTCACGTTCGACGTACGTCGGAACTGACCGACGAATTGGGATCTGTTTTCAGAGACCAATCTACTTCGAGTGATTAAAAACGAGCCAATGGGCATTGGCATGCGTTTCACGAATTCCACGCACCGCATGTGGAATACCGCATCATTGCTTTTTTACTTCGGAGCCGAACGGTTTGCTGTATCAAGCTGTTTCTACGAAGAGTGTTTAGACGAGTCTCGAGGAGGATCGCTCTCTTACCTGGGTGCTGGTGTGACGGCACGAGTCAGCGAGTGGCCGCTGCAACATACACTCCTGTGTTGGTTGGCTGGGCGTTTCCGTTCTTGAGTCCTCACACGCAGGCTTGCAATCGGACTGCTGTGAGCCGCGGCCATCTCACTGAGTGCTTCATCACTTCTAAAAGAGCATTTCCTTCTAAAAGAGCAACACGGTTTGACCCTGCGTCTTTTTCAAGATGTCATTCAAATCGTGTGTTTCTGGATGCGGTTGTTTCCTGTCCTCATTTGACGGCCACGATCTCTCTCGCATATAAACATGTGAGATTGCGCTCGTGGGTGATCCATGTTCTCTCAGGAGAACGTGATCACCTCGGCCCGTTGTTCGTCTTACCTTTCTCGTAAAGGCTTGAGCGTTCAGCGCGCCGTGTGCCGTCGAGCGCCTGCTGACAGCGGGGGTTGTCACGGCAACCCAGCGCGTCACTCGGCGCTCTAGATGCGCGGTCAAGACTATGAAACCTCAAACGGGGTTGAGTCCCTTCGCCTATTCCCCGATCTAGTTTTTTTCTGGTGCACCAGAAAAGGGCTACTTCGGCTAATAAGCCTTGGTGACCTAAGGATTACAGTGGGGCTTCCCCGCCGGGTACATCTCCTTGGGCCCCCACTCCTCTATCGCATCACGAGCGTGCTGAGACTTTGTTCGTGGGTGGTTCATGTTCTCTCATGAGAACATGCCACGTCGGCGCGTTATTCATCTTGCCCCTTTCATAGGGGCTTGAGTGTTCAGCGTGCCGTCGAGTCTGACGGCCACGCTCACTGTCTCACATGCCTGCTGGAAGCTTACAGATGGGATTGCTGGTCCTAAAAAAAAAAAGGGGCCAGCGTTTCATTTGGGGCTCTGGCAGAGGACAGATGTCAATTGCTGCATCGGAGAGAGGGCTGTTATGCGCTGGAAATGATAATGCTGAGTTTCACACTATAATAGTGTATGCTCATGCTGAATCAGATTCAGAACTGACAGCCATGCTTTCCTGGGTGGCTGAGGTGTAGTGCAACGCGTAAATCGCCTTGCCTGCCCCTGTCTTTTTTTTTTTTTTTTTTTTCGGATGTGCATCGGAAAAATTTAGCAGTGTGGAACTATTTGGTGTCAAAATATGGAACTCCAAAAGGGCCATAATCTGTATAAAGTTTTCCCTCTCTCACTACCCTCTGTCCTGCATGCACGAGGGTAGTCCCGACCCAGGGGTTATGCAGGAACTGCGTGCGGTGATGGACCTCGCTCTCTGGGTGACGGAAGTCACTGCACGCTCCCTGGGTCAGGCGATGTCCACACTAGTGGTCCAGGAATGTCAACTGGGGCTAAACCTGGCAGATATGCATGAGCCCGACAAAGACAGGGGCGTTGAGGAACCACACTGTCATGCTGGCCTCTTCAGCGACGCCATCAAGAACTTCGCCCAGCAGTTCTTGGTGGCCCAGAAGTCTGCCTCTGCGTCTGCCTCTGCCCCTGCTAAGCCAAGCAGCAGCCTCCACCCAGGCAGCAGGTGGCCGGGCGCAAGGGAGGCGCCCAACCCGTCCAGGGTCCCGTGAGTCCCCTGCAAGGGCAAGCGGCCCTGAAACGGGCAGCCCAGTGAAAAGGGGATCTGCTCTCTGGGAGACGGTGTCCGCACCCCTCCCTCCCCCGGAGGAGGACCGGGGGGAGAATATTTTTCCGTTTCGGTCCTGCCGCTGGCTCTCCGGAGTCCAGCGGTACCCACATTCTCAAGAGGGCCAGGTTGGCAGTGTGCGACGCCCCCGGGCCTTGCCACTCCTTTCCTCCCCTCTCCCCTTCGCCAGGGGGCAGCAGTGTGGGCACTGAGGACGCCCCCGGGCCTCCTCACCCCCACTCTGCCCCACCTTGGAGTACTCAGACAACACTCCGGGCCGCCTCCGGGCCTCCTGAGTTGGGTCTGCGTACTCCACTTCGCTGCCCCACCCCGGGTACGTCTGTGGTGCCGTTGGTCCCACTTGTTCGGTCTCTGGGGGCCTGGCTAGGTCTCCCCAGGCCGTCTCGCTGGCTCATCCGTACCATCAGACTCGGCTACGCGATTCAGTTCGCGCGCCGGCCGCCCAAGTACAGGGGCATCCTCTTCACCAGCATGCGGAGCAGCGATGCCCATGTCTTGTGGTCGGAGATCGATGTCCTGCTGGCGAAGGACGCGATCGAGCCGTTTCCTCCTGCCGATATGAGGTCGGGGTTCTACAGCCCCTACTTCATTGTACCCAAGAAAGGTGGTGGGTTAAGACCAATCTTGGACCGGCGCATTCCGAATCGGGCCCTGCACAAGCTCCCGTTCAAAATGTAAACGCAGAAACGCATTTTCGAATGCATCCGTCCCCGAGATTGGTTTGCAGCGATCGACCTGAAGGACGCGTACTTTCATGTCTCCATTCTCCCTCGACACAGACCGTTCCTGCGCTTTGCGTTCGAGGGGAGGGCATATCAGTACAAAGTCTTGCCCTTCGGGCTGTCCCTGTCGCCTCGCGTCTTCACGAAAGTCGCGGAGGCAGCCATTGTTCCGCTCAGAGAACGCGACGTTCGGATTCTCAACTATCTCGACAACTGGCTCATATTGGCCCAGTCCTGGGATCAGTTGTGCGAACCTCAGAGCAGCTCTTCGTCTGTTACGGAGGCCAGCAGAAGGGAAAGACTGTCCCCAAGCAGAGGTTAGCCCACTGGATAGTGGATGCTATCGTCTTGGCTTACCAGTCCCAAGACGTGCCTTGCCCGTTCAGGGTGCGAGCGCACTCCACAAGGAGTGTAGCTTCCTCCTGGGCGCTGGCTCAAGGCGCCTCGCTGACAGATATATGTAGAGCTGCGGGCTGGGCGACACCTAACACGTTCGCTAGATTCTGTAGCCTCCGTGTAGAGCCGGTATCTTCCTGCATCCTCGCCCCCAGTGGCCAGTAGCGCTAAGTGCCCATTCTAGTGTCGGCTTGCAACGCCACTCCCGCCCCCTGGGCCGGATACGTGCGTCTATTATCTCCAGTTGTGTTCCCCGGAAACGGCTAATCCTGTCGAGCTCCTCCGTCACCCCTTCGGTGTCAGACGTTGCGGCCATCTGATGCTTGTGTATGCTTGTGGAACGTGTGTGTAGGCTGGGGTCCATATGTAGCGGTTCCCTAACGGCAACCCCATATGTGTATTCTCCACGGTACCAGCTACCCTACTTGGCTAGCCCCGTGTCTTTCCCTTGACAGAGCCTGCTCTGTCATCTCTGGTGGTCTTTCCCCCCTGGGATCAGGTTGGATCCACCCCAGAGACTGCCATATGCAGTACTACCCTGATAGGTTAGTCCTTATGTGTATTCCGCCACCTCTCCTTCCATTGAAGGACGTGGCTCCGCAGCATACCATCTCCACGAGACGGGCACGCTTTCCCAGTGTTATCCAATAGTCATACTGAGTGGGTCTTGCAGGAACAGCAGTGACTGACCTTCCTTGCCGGGAGCCCTGACTCCCACTCCAACATAGGTGTGGTCCAGTGAGCTCAGGCAGGGCGCTGGAAGGGCCAGCATCCCTGGCGTGTTGGTAGGGATCCCAATTCGAATTCTGAAAGGGAACGTCTCGGTTGCGTATGTAACCCTCGTTCCCTGAAGGAGGGAACGGAGACGTACGTCCCGTCGCCAGGTGCTGTGCTTCAGCTGAAGGCCGAGTCACTCGTCTCGGCTCCTCAGTTGAAAAGCAATGATGCGGTATTCCACTTCCGTATTTATACCCGCGCTGCGGGGCAGTGCGTGGAATGCGTGACCCGCATGCCAATGTCCATTGGCTCGTTTTTAATCACTCGAAGTAGATTGGTCTCTGAAAACAGATCGTCGGTCAGTTCCGACGTACGTCTCCGTTCCCTCCTTCAGGGAACGAGGGTTACATACGTAACCGAGACATTTTTTTTATTTATTATTTTTACTCCAGGTTCTGAAAGGAAAAGGCAAAGTGTCTTCAAATCAGATGTACACGAATATGGCACTGTTTCAAAAAAAAGTGTGAAACACTTTAAGTGTGAAAAAAAGATTGAAGTGTATCGTCTCAAAGGCAAATTTCCAAAAAACTTTGCCAAAAATGTCCAGGAAGCAATGGATAAATTTATTTACTATCATGTACTGAATTTCAACTGTCTTCATTTTGCCCTTTGTGTTCTGGAGGTAAGTAAAGATTAAATAAGAAAAGACTGAATTAAATATTATTTTACTTTAAATATTCTTGTATTTTTGCTTTCTGTTCTGCAGGTATTAGACTGGCAGGATGCAAGGTTAGTTTTTGATTGTTTAACACAATAAAAAATGTATTAATAGTACTATTTTAAAATTTTGAAATGAGATTTGCTCTATTTTCTCATTTCTTATTGCAGATTTTCAGCTCCGACTGGTAAGAATATAATTATTTTCTAAAAAAAAAATATATATATATTAGAATAAACTTTACTGAGTTGGATTAATGAATAAGTATAAGACTGAAACATCAGTAAACCCTCACACTGTAAACCCTAATGACCTAATTAATTAAAACAATTAAGCAGATGAAGCAGTATGTCACGTTGGTTTTGGTTCACGTTTATGTTTCATGTCTCTTATTTTGAAGTTTAGTCACAGTCATGGTTCCTGTTAGTCATTTGATCCCTTGCCCTCATGTGATCATGTCATGTGCTTCCCTAGTCTTATGTGTATTGGTCTGATTGGTCACTCAGGTGATGTGTTTCTCAGATCTGTTTTGTCATTGGTTCATTATTTTATTGTTCTCAGGTGTGCCTTGTTAGCAGTGTTGCTAAGTTTGTGGTTTTCCCGCTGAATTGGGCTACTTTAACACTGTTGCCGCGGGCTGTTTTTCATATCCGTGGGTTGAAGCGACCGCAATAATGTGATATTTAGCCCCGGGAATGCGAATTTTAGCGGGGCAGTCCCGCCAAAAACCACAGATTTTACCCACCGGAAGGCAATTTTTACCGGAGACCCCACCTGAAACACGATTGGGCTTGTTTTGGGCTAGTTTTGAGTAGCAATTGGGCGTTTTTTGTTCTGAAAGCCTGGCAACCCTGCTTGTTAGATTTCAGATTCAGATTTATTCTTTATTGTCCTCAGTAGAGGAAATTTGTTTCCACAGACTGTACCAGGAGCAACATTCAGCACACATAATATACACATACTGCACATATTATTGTACACATAAATACATACTGCACAAAAATGGCATCAGCAACAAAAACTGTAAAAACTTTGGAAATTATGCATTATGTAAATTCAGCGCTCTTATAGCTGAGAGTACAAAACTTTTCCCTAGGCGTGATTTTTTTTTTTATGGGGCAGCTGTCTGTAAGCTGTAAGCTGTCAGTGTTAGTCATCAGTCTTTCATGTTTTCATTATTCTCTCATGTTTTTGTCGGCTGCTGCCTGACAAAAGCAATGCATTCTGGTTAGAAAATTTGTCCGACTTTGATCAGCACTGAAGCCCCCTTACAATCACGTGCCATCAAAGTACCGCGAGAGCAAAACGCGCTGCAGTTGCTCGAAATCAGCTGTGAAAGCCTTAATGACGACACACCTTATTCTCATTGGTCAGATTCTGTGATGACAAGGAGGACGTGTGTTGCATTTAAAGTTCCTGTATTTAACCAATCTTGATAGTGAATATATGATATTCAAACAAAACACACAAAACATTAACAAAAATTACGATTCCGCTATCTAGTAAATATATATTCTTATTGTATAAGAGTAACAGTTCAACGCAAAAAATCGTTGGTTCAGCACACTACGGAAAGCATGAAGTGTCCGACCTAATGGCCGTCTCTGTACTCCTCCAACCGGCAGATCTCGCCAGCCGATGGCAGGCTAGTGTAGTTCATCTCGAACAAGCCTAGTGTCTCTTGTCAAGTATTGTTTGTGTAACCGTTGTTGGTAGTGATGGGAGAAACAAAGCTATTCAAAGCTTAGAATCAATTGAACCAACTGCTTCGCAAAATGATTCCCTGATTTGAACATAGACTGTAAAAAAAGATGGAAGATGCCCCTTCACTCTCTTCCATTGTAGATAAGTGAAGCCGCCAATGTCCAAATATGGTGCTGATTTGGGACCTGAGTCTGCGCAGTAGAGAGCAGGAAGTAGAGCCGTGGTATCAAGGCCCCGCCCTCACACTCCCGCAGTGTCTGTTAGCTGCAGAACAACACATTATGTTGGTGTGAAACAAACAGTTGTGGAAATGTAGAAATTAAAGCTAAAGCTCCAATCTCCTCCCGAATATCCCGAAGAAAGTCAGTTGATGCCTCAGTGACAACTTCACTCAGAGAAGCTGTCAATCTCAGCTGTCAAACATGATGTCACACCCCCCATTTTTATAGCATCAAAACTAACTAAAACCAAACTTATTTAAAAGACGAACACTTGAACTAACATCAGCGTGATAAAAACTGCCTAAAATGACAGAAACCATCTTTGGAAAAAATTTATTTGAAGTGTAATTTGATTGTTTAGTTTGTCTCATGTCACATTAGAATACATGGAGAGGGTGGGGTTTATGAGCTATACTGCATCCAGCCACCTGGGGACGATCAAGGCGCTTTGGCTTCACTTTTCAGGACGTGTGCGGCACGACACTTTTGAAACACCACACGCTGGTGTCCCCTACTGGTCAGGACAATGTAAATGCAACAAAAACCCAGGCCAAACATGCATAAAAAAAACCTTTTACCAACACATTACAAATGTTTTATTGAATGTAAAATCTATCAAATGCAATCAACTAATAATCTAATAAGATTAAATGTCAATTGTCTGTGTAATATGTGTTCTTTTAAATACATTTTCAGGGCTTATACATTTTAGTTTATGTTTAGATGTAAATAAACTGTACTATTCAAAACAGAACTGTGCAGTGACACAACAGAACTGAGAAACACATGACCTGAGGAACCAATCAGACCAATACACATAAGACTAGGGAAGCACATGACATGATCACATGACAATCAGGAACCATGATTGTAACTAAACTTCACAGACATGAAACATTAACGTGAAACGTGAAACAGTAGCTATTAGGGATGGGCAAATCAAGCCTCATGAAGCATCAAGGCTTTCCCCTGGTTATTCTGGGAAAAGATTCGAAGCATCAGGAGTGTCGAAAACAGTGCCATCTTGTGGCAGGTTAAATTTATAGCAGCCACAAACCCGAGTGCGCAGCGCCGTTGTTTTATTTTATTTTATTTTATTTATTTTTTTTGTAGCATAGTTTTTTTTAATTTTTTTTTATTGAACAAATAATCATGTACAAACAGCATGGCAATAACAGAAAAAAATTTGTATTACAAAATACAGATCAGGTGCTTGAAAGTACAGCAGAAAAATATAGCGCCGTTGTTTTATCTATTAAGCACAAATAAAAGCCTGAAAAATGCTAAATGTTCAGTTTTCTGATCATATAATTCACATATTAAAGCGTAGCAATAAATTAAATGTAATTATAATGATAATAAGTATAATAATACCAACAGAGTTGTTTGATGCAAGTAAACGGTGCTCAAATTATTTTAGTTTAGATGGCAGAATATATGATAATGTAATATATATAAGCCTATAGCCTATAAAAAATGTTAGTAAATGGATCTGAACTTCCAAAAACCTGTGGAGTTGGTCTGGGTTTAAACATTCCGACACGCAAAGTGAAGCATTCACGTGACTGGAAAGAAAGGCATTAGGCTTGTTCGACTTGCAGAACTTGAAGCAGTGCATGCCGGTTAGAAATTTTGTCCGACTTGAGGCAGCGCTGACGCCACCTCTTTTCATGTAGTCGTGATGTTGTGTCATGTTTATCAAAATAAAACTGATAAAAAACGTAGACACCACTTCATTGATAGTGTAGGCTTATGTTGAACTTTATTCTTATACAAACATAGGCTGTATTATGCAGTACATAAAGTACTGAATGAAAATTTCTCTGAAACATCTGTGTATTTGACAGATATTGCATTTATTTAACTTCAGCTGTGATAAAAGTATGCAAACACAGCGTGAGAGTCACTACGGGAAGCAGAAAGTGTCCGACTTAACGTCTCCGTTTGCAGCTCCTCCCCGCCTGCACGCGGCTACTCTCGCCGATCGGTTACATCCAGCCGCAGCCGATGTCGAACACACCTTTCGTTTTTCATTGATCACGTGTTTCTCTGAAAACAATACGCGCTCCGAAACGGAGCTTCATGTGAAATTGCGCTGCGTACTCGATACGCGCTTAGAAGCTTCAGTGTCATATGTAACATCACTAGTAGCTATACTGCTGATATACTTAGGTGCAGTTGGTAGCCATGTTTTGTGTGAGGTTACTGTTATGGTATAATATTCCCTCTGACAAAGTTGGTTCATTTCTCTCCATACAACTATTTTACAAATTTTAGCTTTACACAACAAATTACATACTCCTTTTTGGGAAGAGAATCAAGCATGTTCAGTGACTGATCCTGTCATAATTTCCTACGACATGATTTCTAAAATAATTTTGAGATCATCAAAATCAAAATTAAGTGAAAATATTTCAATGGCAAAGTGGAGTTAAGCTCAGTTGCAACAAGTTATCTTTATGTTAAAAGTTCACTTTGAGAAGACACCATTCATTAATTTGAGGGAACAAGTTCTCTCAAATGTTTTGAGTAAATTCAGTTTGTAAGAGTGTACTATTCTTAAAGGTGGTGTAATAATTACAACAATAAATACAATGTTTCATTGAATAAAATGTACAAATTATTATTAAATGCTTATTATTCAATAGGAACTGCTCCAGATGGTTATGAATCGATCAGCATGAGTAATGTCTGAACTTCAGCACATCAACTACTAAAACCAGATACCAAGAAGTGGCAATATTCAAAATGCAATCATTTTAGTCATTAATAATTTTCTTGTTTCTAATATTGTCCTTCTTGTGGCTGTGTATTAGTTATTTCCATATAATTATTTTACTTATTAAATCTTTTCCAAACCCATTTAATGTAAAACTGATTAAATACAATCAAATGATTAAATATAAGCCTATATCTATAAATAAAACTATGTCTGTCTAGATTTTATTCTTGTTTCATGTTTTCAGTATATGCTTTCATATTTTTTTTTCTGTGATCTTGGGATTAGGTTCCATTGGTTGATGTGTCGTCTTCTCATTGGTTCATTAGGTCTGTGGTTTGTTTTGTAATGACAGTCCATTGAAGGCAAGTCAGGGGAGTATTCCAGAAAGCAGGTTATGTGACATACCTGGCTGGGTATGTTTAAGAGTAAGCAAGTGGATAACTTCAACTTTCGGTTCCAAAAACAGAGGTAACTTTCAGGGTATGTAAGTAGCCATAGCAACTTACTCTCTTAACATAACCTGCTCTGTGTGTTATATAATTAATAGAGTTAGCCTATATTAATTTAACTAAATGTGTTATATAGTTACAGTGATAATATACAATATTATATATTAATTCTAAAGCACAATTATAACAAGGTAATGTTTGAATGTTAATTAAATTCAAATATATTTATTATTTATTTTATTGTCATCTCACTTATGGATCTGCATTCAATTAATTAGCATCAAACAAACAATATAATCCTTATTCTCAGTGAATAAAGAATACTTATTAAACGAAAAGATTTAAAAAATGATTGCATAACCACCAAATAGGTGGCGATGTGCACTAAACAGGTTATGTAAATTGCCATTAAACAAAAGAAGAAGAAGGAAGTAGAATGGCAGACTTTTTCTTAGCGTCTGTTTCCATGGTGAATCATCGATTTGTCGCTCTGTTGAGAGTGTCTTGTGTGTTAACCGGGAACATACCCCTAGTTGTCTGAACTTACTCCCGGACTCGTTTTTGGAACCAGCATACCTTGAGTAAGCAATGTTTGGGATAATCATCCGAGAGTTCAAGGTATATGTGACAGTAAGTTAACCTTGCTTTCTGGAATACCCCCCAGAGATGAGAACCCATGCAGTTTATTTATAAATGGTAAACCAAATACAAAACACGACAGAACATCTGACACAACAAAATGACTTGTGTAAGTTTCTAATGTCTCTAAAATACAACCTGTACTCAAGGCAAATAAAATGAACAGCAAGAAAAGAATAGCAAAAATGCAAATACAAAGAGTATGTTTGCTTTTTACAAACCCGATTCCAAAAAAGTTGGGACACTGTACAAATTGTGAATAAAAAAGGAATGCAATAATTTACAAATCTCATAAACTTATATTTTATTCACAGTAGAATATAGATAACATATCAAATGTTGAACGTGAGACATTTTGAAATGTCATGACAAATATTGGCTCATTTTGGATTTCCTGAGAGCTACACATTCCAAAAAAGTTGGGACAGGTAGCAATAAGAGGCCGGAAAAGTTAAATGTACAGTGGGGAGAACAAGTATTTGATACACTGCGGATTTTGCAGGTTTGCCCACTTACAAAGCATGTAGAAGTCTGTAATTTTTATCATAGGTACTCTTCAACTGTGAGTGACGGAATCTAAAACAAAAATCCAGAAAATCACATTTGTATGATTTTTAAGTAATTAATTAGCATTTTATTGCATGACATAAGTATTTGATACATCAGAAAAGCAGAACTTAATATTTGGTACAGAAACCTTTGTTTGCAATTACAGAGATCATACGTTTCCTGTAGTTCTTGACCAGGTTTGCACACACTGCAGCAGGGATTTTGGCCCACTCCTCCATACAGACCTTCTCCAGATTCTTCAGGTTTCGGGGCTGTCGCTGGGCAATACGGACTTTCAGCTCCCTCCAAAGATTTTCTATTGGGTTCAGGTCTGGAGACTGGCTATGCCACTCCAGGACCTTGAGATGCTTCTTACGGAGCCACTCCTTAGTTGCCCTGGCTGTGTGTTTCGGGTCGTTGTCATGCTCTAAGACCCAGCCATGACCCATATTCAATGCTCTTACTGAGGGAAGGAGGTTGTTGGCCAAGATCTCGCGATACATGGCCCCATCCATCCTCCCCTCAATATGGTGCAGTCGTCCTGTCCCCTTTGCAGAAAAGCATCCCCAAAGAATGATGTTTCCACCTCCATGCTTCACGGTTGGGATGGTGTTCTTGGGGTTGTATTCATCCTTCTTCTTCCTCCAAACACGGCGAGTGGAGTTTAGACCAAAAAGCTCTATTTTTGTCTCATTAGACCACATGACCTTCTCCCATTCCTCCTCTGGATCATCCAGATGGTCATTGGCAAACTTCAGACGGGCCTGGACATGCGCTGACTTCAGCAGGGGGACCTTGCGTGCACTGCAGGATTTTAATCCATGACGGCGTAGTGTGTTACTAATGGTTTTCTTTGAGACTGTGGTCCCAGCTCTCTTCAGGTCATTGACCAGGTCCTGCCGTGTAATTCTGGGCTGATCCCTTACCTTCCTCATGATCATTGATGCCCCACGAGGTGAGATCTTGCATGGTGTCCCAGACCGAGGGAGATTGACCGTCATCTTGAACTTCTTCCATTTTCTAATAATTGCGCCAACAGTTGTTGCCTTCTCACCAAGCTGCTTGCCTATTGTCCTGTAGCCCATCCCAGCCTTGTGCAGGTCTACAATTGTATCCCTGATGTCCTTACACAGCTCTCTGGTCTTGGCCATTGTGGAGAGGTTGGAGTCTGTTTGATTGAGTGTGTGGACAGGTGTCTTTTATACAGGTAACGAGTTCAAACAGGTGCAGTTAATACAGGTAATGAGTGGAGAACAGGAGGGCTTCTTAAAGAAAAACTAACAGGTCTGTGAGAGCCGGTATTCTTACTGGTTGGTAGGTGATCAAATACTTATGTCATGCAATAAAATGCAAATTAATTATTTAAAAATCATACAATGTGATTTTCTGGATTTTTGTTTTAGATTCCGTCTCTCACAGTTGAAGTGTACCTATGATAAAAATTACAGACCTCTACATGCTTTGTAAGTAGGAAAACCTGCAAAATCGGCAGTGTATCAGATACTTGTTCTCCCCACTGTACATATAAGGAACAGCTGGAGGACCAATTTGCAACTTATTAGGTCAATTGGCAACATGATTGGGTATAAAAAGAGCCTCTCAGAGTGGCAGTGTCTCTCAGAAGTCAAGATGGGAAGAGGATCACCAATTCCCCCAATGCTGCGGCGAAAAATAGTGGAGCAATATCAGAAAGGAGTTTCTCAGAGAAAAATTGCAAAGAGTTTGAAGTTATCATCATCTACAGTGCATAATATCATCCAAAGATTCAGAGAATCTGGAACAATCTCTGTGCGTAAGGGTCAAGGCCGGAAAACCATACTGGATGCCCGTGATCTTCGGGCCCTTAGACGGCACTGCATCACATACAGGAATGCTACTGTAATGGAAATCACAACATGGGCTCAGGAATACTTCCAGAAAACATTGTCGGTGAGCACAATCCACCGTGCCATTCGCCGTTGCCGGCTAAAACTCTATAGGTCAGAAAAGAAGCCATATCTAAACATGATCCAGAAGCGCAGGCGTTTTCTCTGGGCCAAGGCTCATTTAAAATGGACTGTGGCAAAGTGGAAAACTGTTCTGTGGTCAGACGAATCAAAATTTGAAGTTCTTTTTGGAAAACTGGGACGCCATGTCATCCGGACTAAAGAGGACAAGGACAACCCAAGTTGTCATCAGCGCTCAGTTCAGAAGCCTGCATCTCTGATGGTATGGGGTTGCATGAGTGCGTGTGGCATGGGCAGCTTACACATCTGGAAAGGCACCATCAATGCTGAAAGGTATATCCAAGTTCTAGAACAACATATGCTCCCATCCAGACGTCGTCTCTTTCAGGGAAGACCTTGCATTTTCCAACATGACAATGCCAGACCACATACTGCATCAATTACAACATCATGGCTGCGTAGAAGAAGGATCCGGGTACTGAAATGGCCAGCCTGCAGTCCAGATCTTTCACCCATAGAAAACATTTGGCGCATCACAAAGAGGAAGATGCGACAAAGAAGACCTAAGACAGTTGAGCAACTAGAAGCCTGTATTAGACAAGAATGGGACAACATTCCTATTCCTAAACTTGAGCAACTTGTCTCCTCAGTCCCTAGACGTTTGCAGACTGTTATAAAAAGAAGAGGGGATGCCACACAGTGGTAAACATGGCCTTGTCCCAACTTTTTTGAGGTGTTGATGCCATGAAATTTAAAATCAACTTATTTTCCCCTTAAAATGATACATTTTCTCAGTTTAAACATTTGATATGTCATCTATGTTGTATTCTGAATAAAATATTGATATTTGAAACTTCCACATCATTGCATTCTGTTTTTATTCACAATTTGTACAGTGTCCCAACTTTTTTGGAATCGGGTTTGTAATATGTATTATCTTGATTATGAGGAGTCATTATCACTCAGAGGAGACTTTGTAATCTGAAAAATTTGCATTCACTGTTAGCTTTCTGATCCCCAGGCCTTCAAAGAGACGATGTTTAATAACCTAGAATATAAATGTGAAAAATTTGAACTAGGGATGGGCGATATGGACTTAAAAATTTATCACAATATTTTCTGGTATTTATTGCGATAACGATATCAATGACAATAAATGTAGTATTTGTTTTTGGCTACAAGTGAGAGCGGCACACATTCTTGAGAGCCTCAGAAAAACAAACAATGATCTAAAGTAAAACATACCCATCATTAAATAGGCTCCTATAATACATAAAAGAATTAAAAAAAAATAAATAAAAATCCATACCAGCCTTTTCAGAAATGGAAATGTTGCAGATATACTTTTCTTCTGTAAAAGTAATGTTTAAATAGTGCAACTGTGCTGAAAAACATCACACAATACAAACATAAACATAACATAATTCAAATCAATGACAAGTTTGAAATGTAAACACAGATTCTGTATTTATTCATATTCTCATGGTGCAAACAGTGGAAAAAATAGCGCAAACAGCAAAAGTAATAATCCCAACCATGTCTTCAGATTACAAAAAAGTTGCAAATAATAATTTAATGATAGAATTTAAGTAATTTGAACTAAAACTTGGTAATGTACGAATGAAAACGTATGAATGCATATTTGTCATTTTAACTGAACTTAGGACTGTTAGTGGAGCTTAAGACATGGTTGGTCATTCAGTGTTTCCGTAAAAAAAAAAAAAAAACTAAACTAAACATAATACTGATAAGATAATAATACTACGAATTCTACTACTAATAAAAATAAACCGCACTAAGGATTGATGAGCTGCTGGGTTCATGAATATTAATCACGTTGTCAGCGTTCGCTCGAACTGATTTGCTGAAATCAAAACGGGTACAGTAATACGTGAGCCGTTATTTTACAGGAAAATACAACAAAGAATATTGTTTGCATGTAGCACGTCAATTCTGCGTGGTATGTAAGACTCTCTCGCTCTCTCTTTGAGTGTGTGAGAAGCACTGAACGCTCTCAGTCGGACGCCTCACACTAGTGTTTACTGTGCATCAAATACACTGCATTCATTGAGATGAACTGAAATAGCGCGCTTTACCGATCGCTTGACAGAGCGAATCTCACTCAGTCCATGTGCTCAGCGAGCGAAAATATATCTGTGTGTACAGGTTCCAGATTGTAGAGGTAGCCCCTGGTTTAGCGACAAACTCCTCCTCTCTTCCGCCATAGTTGTTTTCGCTCTGCACGTGAGATGCGAATGGGTCGCGTCATCAACTAGGCTTTATCGTTATTATCGCGGGAAGACTAATTCTTATCATGGGGAGAATTTTTACCGGTTTATCGCAAACGATAAGATATCGCCCATCCCTATTTTGAACTACGGTTTAAGGGCCCTATTTTAACGATCTGAGCGCTTGGTCTGAAGCGCACGGCACAAGTGCACTTCGATTATTCCGAATCCACTTT
Organism: Coreius guichenoti; assembly: GCA_039654105.1. Lineage (NCBI taxonomy): Eukaryota > Metazoa > Chordata > Actinopteri > Cypriniformes > Gobionidae > Coreius > Coreius guichenoti. The sequence continues at coordinate 6,715,477 of CM077191.1, forward strand.
TGGATTCATTTAACTACTAAAAAAATGGTCGGCGCTCCAGGCGCATGGTCAAAAAGGGTTGTACCTAGTCTCTTAATGAGTCATGGGTGTGTGATGTCAGATGAGTCTCATCTCCCATTCCCTTTAAAAGCCAGTTGCACTTGCACCATGGCGGATTCGCTATTTACATGGCGGAATTTGCGAGCGGAAAGACTGAATGCTTCTCCAGAGAGGAATCCTTTTATTTGTAATATTCAAAAATGTTTGTGTGCTTCTGCGCGTCCCTGTGTGTGTAATAAGCAGAGTGTATGCGCGTTGTGCACCCGCCTATAGTCGCATATTACTAGCGCGCCTTTTTTTGTGATGGGGATTCAGCATACAGAGGCTAAATTCATGGACAAGCCTGTTTTATTCAGCAGTAAATATTCTGTATACAGGGTTAATTGTGTTCTCTTCAGCTGTGTTTACAGTTCTAGCAAAGTGTTAGCAGGTCACATTAAGGGCTTTATGGTAAATTGAAGCTTTCAATGGGGTTTCATTGTGTCTAATTGAGTTTAATTGGTTGGTTGGTTGGTTGGTTGTGTCAATAATGAGCTGTACCTTTAGGCTGCACCTAATGATATAGTCAAATGAAACATTAAACTTCAGTTCAGCATCAAACACCCTGATGGTAGACGCTGCCCTGTCAAGCATCGATTAGAAATGGGATGCTTCATAATAAGTGTTAAAATCTGACTGAATGAACCATGTATAAAATTACACAAACGTACACTTTAAAAATATATGGGTTATTTTTTAACCCAAACTTCGGGTTGAGCACGTTGGATAATTTTTTTGGTTATTTTTTCAGTGCTTGGGTAAGTTTTTGTGTTACACAGCTCCTGGGTTAGACATAATAACCCAGTGGTTGAGTTATTTATTGTGGGCTTTTTGCATCCTCTACAGAATTGGTGTATTTCTTCAGTCAAATACATGTTTTTGTGTATGTTTTATTTAATTTCAACCCAAACTGGGCTATTGTTAACCTAGTGTTTGAACCTGTTTTTTACGCTTACACTTTCAGTTCCTTCTTTTTTGGCCAGACAAACTGGTGCTTTCATTTAAAGGAGTCAGGAAAAAAACTAGGATCATTACGAAGCAATATAAGATGATTTGAGTAGTGTGTACAGTCTAATATGCCATTTTAAACATATCCCTAATTCAACATATGTCAGTGAATAACATTTACACAGAACATACAGATTTTTCTTAACAAGAATGCTTTTCTGAGAGGATTTAGAGACATATGCGCTTTTAACTACAGGAGGATCATACAGGCCAAATACTTGTGTGAGTGAATTGATATGCTTACATGCAAAAATTGACTGCTTTGGGATGTTTTGAAGCCTGTCATAAACGGCTGTATGCCATGATCATGCTTCCAGATGGAGAGATTTGGCCAGGAGATCAGCTCTAAAGAGAGAAAGAGAGAGAAACGCTCTCTGAATGTCCACACACTTACATGCGTATAAAAATCGCTTAGTTCCGACAGGGTTGTCCAAACCCTAAAGTCATTCTCTGCTGGTCTCCAGCTCCACCATTAAAATTCCTGGAGTCGCTTCGGAGCAGTTCCTCTTCCACAGTGACCACGAGTAGGCCCACTTTCTCTAGCTGTGACGTCAAGGGAAGTGGGACAGAGAAATTCTGGGTAAAGGGAGAGGTGCCTGAACCACCATGGTATTTACACGCTCACACATCCAGCTCTAGTCTCACACACACATAAGATGTCCACAAAACACATCCCTGTGTGTTTCTGTTGGAAGAACTGAGTTTGGATTTTGAAGCCAGAGTTCTGGTCCAACTGTGATCCGTTCTGGAGCGTCTAAACACGAAGTTTAACATGTTCATGCAGTCTGATGTGCTCTTGGCCGACGCCGCAGAGACACACCACAGAGTTTCTGAATTACACTAGCCATTTCTCTTTGTTTTGACATTAAGGAAATAGTTCATCCAAAAAATGAAAATCGTGAAATCATGTACTAACCCTCATGTTGTTCCAAAGCTGTATGTCTTTTTTTCTGTTGTAAAGAACAAAAGGAGTTTTGAAGAATATTTACAAATCTTTTCCATACAACTTTTTTTTTCATTAGACTCTAAAAAGTACCATAAAAGTAGTCCATATATAGTACTGTTCTAAAGTTTATGGTCAGTAAGATTTTTTTTGTTTGAAAGAAGTGGATACTTTTATTCATCATACTATAAGAATATCCTGTAAGTTTCAAAACTGAAAATGTCCTTGTTAGTCCAAAAACAGCTTTTATTGTAACCAAGCCCAGAGAACGACTCATTAGGTGAAAGACCGCCTACTTCATCATCGCCACTTTGGCCCCCGCCCACTGGCGTGTTAGTGAGATGACGAGGAGAGAAGAGCGACAGGATCACTGGACTAAAAATAACATTACCTTCCAAAGGATCCTAATGCTAGGAATGTGGTAATGTATTTTCAACAATGTGAATGTCTCATTTGAGCATTATTCATTTGTATGCGGTACATTTCACTGTGGATTCTTTGGTAAATCAGTCGCAATTTCGGCTCAGGCTTTGCACAGACTTTTCCCATATGGACTCGACAGTAATGCCACAACATGTAAGTAACCATGTGTTAATTCTAATGCCTGATCTGTGACCAGTGATTTCTGATATGTAATGATTCATGTACAGTTAGATGTTTTTTGTCTATGTGTCAGTAAATCCAACCAGTGACTAAACGGTCAACTTCACATTGTTTCTCTTAGTAGGATGAAAATATTCTGTTATTTAAACTATATAATTAAATTATATATAGAAAGCGATCAAAGAACACTCCCTTTGCAATCACTGGAGATGTCAATCAAACAGCGCGAATTTATCAGTAACCGAGTTCTGGACTCTCGCCAAAACTCCCGTTATAATCAACAAATCTCTTATTTACATTGTGTTTGCACTGTTAGTTATGATGAAAGCATCCGTTAGTGTGCAGAAATCGAGTTTCAATGACGAGATCACTGCATTCATGCACTCAACATGTCTGTGATCGGCTAATGCTCATCACTGCAACCTTTCATGCAACAATCTGAATATAATTCTATAGATCTAAATATAATGCTATAATCAACACTTTTCAAGATTAGTTAACCTTGAGAGCTGTAATAGCTTTTCCACATGTAGAGTTCCACATGTAATATTAGCTATTTCACATACAAAGATGTCAGCCAATCTTTGCAACAGCAGTGGGCGTTTACACTGAAGTCTCACAGCAGCCAATCACAGCAATGGGCGTTTACACTGAAGTCTCACAGCAGCCAATCACAGCAGTGGGCGTTTACACTGAAGTCTCACAGCAGCCAATCACAGCAGTGGGCGTTTACACTGAAGTCTCACAGCAGCCAATCACAGCAGTTGGCGTTTACACTGAAGTCTCACAGCAACCAATCACAGCAGTGGTCGTTTCCACTGAAGTCTCATAGCAGCCAATCACAGCAGTTGGCGTTTACACTGAAGACTCACAGCAGCCAATCACAGCAGTGGGCGTTTACACTGAAGCCTCACAGCAGCCAATCACAGCAGTGGGCGTTTACACTGAAGTCTCACAGCAGCCAATCACAGCAGTTGGCGTTTACACTGAAGACTCACAGCAGCCAATCACAGCAGTGGGCGTTTACACTGAAGTCTCACAGCAGCCAATCACAGCAGTTGGCGTTTACACTGAAGACTCACAGCAGCGAATCACAGCAGTGGGTGTTACACTGAAGTCTCACAGCAGCCAATCACAGCAGTGGGTGTTTCCACTGAAGTCTCACAGCAGCCAATCACAGCAGTGGGTGTTTCCACTGAAGTCTCACAGCAGCCAATCACAGCAGTGGGTGTTACACTGAAGTCTCACAGCAGCCAATCACAGCAGTGGGCGTTTACACTGAAGTCTCACAGCAGCCAATCACAGCAGTGGGCGTTTCCACTGAAGTCTCACAGCAGTGGGTGTTTCCACTGAAGTCTCACAGCAGCCAATCACAGCAGTGGGTGTTACACTGAAGTCTCACAGCAGCCAATCACAGCAGTGGGCGTTTACACTGAAGTCTCACAGCAGCCAATCACAGCAGTGGGTGTTACACTGAAGTCTCACAGCAGCCAATCACAGCAGTGGGCGTTTACACTGAAGTCTCACAGCAGACACACCCCTTCAAAGAGCGTTCAAATCAGAGGCTGAAATCAGAGTAGATAAACTGCCTTTTATTTCTAAATTATGACAGTTTTTGATGTCAAAATCATACTAACTGTCACGATCCCAGTTCTGTGTCTTTTGTTTTGTATGGACTTTTATGTTGAAGTGCCTTCTGTTTTCACTGTTTCCATGTTCTCTTCCTGTTTGGTTTCTGTCTCTCCTCCTTGTCATATTAGTTGTTATAGTTACCATCATTGAAAACACCTGCAGTTTATTATCTACTCATTGTTCTATGTATTTAAGGTCTTGGTTTTCAATCATGTTTGGTTAGTCATTGGATGTATTTGTTGTTGCTGTTCTCCGTGGTGGATCGTATTGGTGTTCTGGGTCAGATGTTCTTGTATTTTCATGTGGAGTCTTGTAATTAAAAGCGTGCATGCAAGTGGATTCTTTCTCAGCCTCTTCTCTCAGCAATTCGTTACACTAACATTATAAGTGCACCCCAGGAAACATTATAAAACAATGCAATTTATGACCCCTTTAAGCAGAACAACTGATAATAATAAAAATCAGCGTATTAGTAATAATCATGCCCTTCTTGCTTCCATATATTCAAATTTAGCGCATAAAAACGAGTTGCATCAGATTTGTTGTCGCTGATGTCAAATGTGATTTGTTTTCTTGGTCTTGTTGCAGATTTATGGTGAATAACATCTTACATGTTGCTTTGTTACTCACACAAAGCTAATGTGTAGATTAAAATGTCTCAGAATAGAGTATTATATGGATTGTTTTATGGTGCTTTTCTCATTGTATGGACAAAATCTTTTTATTGTGCTCCACAGTAGAAAGAAAATTGGGATTGGAACTCATGATGGTGAGAAAATATTGACAAAATTGACTTAATGTTTTAAGTTGCATGCATTCTCACTTACACTTAATATAAAAAAATCTTCTTTTTAAAAAGGGTATATTTATCTAAGAAGCACAATTTAACTGATATGAGAAAAAAGACTTCTGAGAAATTTGACTAAATTTATTTTGTCTTGTTCCATTGGCAGATCTTTCCATTTAAGTGAAGCCTAAACATTTTATTCCTTTAATTTGAATTTATTTCAAACTTCGATCACTTTTAAACATGCTGCTGCTGTCTGCAAATTTCCTATAGTATAAAATAATGTAAACCTGATCCATGTACATTTAGAAACAGGTTCATTTCCTGTCATAGTGACGTGTGAAACAGCTTTTCTGCCTGTTAGTTTGATAGCATGTGCAATGATTAATGTTGTGTGTGTGTGTAACAGTTATATGACCTCCTGACCTCCTGACCTCCCCTATCTTTTCTAATATACATGGCTGTCCAGAAGACCAGAACAGCTGATGGAAAATGGAACTCTTCAGTCGTGGAGGAAACGGACCATAAATCTGGGCGGCGGGTAAACCGCTCGACACCCGTTTACTCAGGTGGGTCCTTTATCATGTGAGGCGTCAAACCTCCCAACCTCACCACACAACAGCATGGGAAAAAGACAGATATCAGCCAGAAAACAATACAACGAGTGAACCATCACGGAGACAGGAAGGACATCATCCCAACCCAGAACCCTAAAAACACACAAGATATAGGGTGAGATGGATTTCCACAACATAAAGAGGTGGAAATGTTGGCAGCACTGAGCAAACAGTCTCTTCTTATCTGTGCTTCGCCCGTCCAGACTGCGAATGTCAGTCAGGCACTTTAAAGTCAAATAAATGCCTGGAGCCAAGCTAGTGAACTACAGCCTCAACCACACTCATGGATGCTCATTCATTAGTCTGCTGCCAAATCGTCATGTATTTCCTTTGGTACAAACTGTTTCTCCATCGTTAATCTTGCTTTAACTGTAGAGTCTCGCCAAGAATTTGCCGTTCTCAAAGATGAATGTGTCTTACACTATATGGCTGCGTCCCAATTTGCATACTTTTACTATGGAATGTACATATGCTTGATTTTGGCAGACGAGATCTGCTACGCTGCTGCTGCTAAGCAAATACAAGAATTTGTTTAGCTTAGTTAAAATAACATACAATAAAAGTCATGCTGCTGCAAGAATATATAAGAACTCCCGCAGCAGATCTCTACAGGTGGTGCTGGGGAGGAGGAGGGGTAAACAGAAGTTTTTACGATTGCAACAGGGCTATCACAGGCTAAGGTACAAAATATATGGTTATGTGGATTAGGAAGTACATCTGGTTGGCTAATGCCATGGCATTATAGGAACCAATCAACGCTCGGTTAAGCCGGGCTCAGACTACAGTAGTTTATAAATCTTAACCAATTGTGAAATCTGCTTGCATGACGCACATAAGGAGAATTTTCACAGATTTCCTTCTTTTAAGTCTCAAACCTACACATGCTCTACAAGATTTGAAAATCGTGGCGCATCACACACTACAAGATATTCTTAAGATTATCATGCCAGATTTAGTGATCTCACGGGAAAGCGGATATAAACAAAATGGATACTGTGTCGCATTGTTGCCACATTTCGACCAGCCATTCCACCATCTCTGTTGTCCACCGGACCCGTACAGCTGCTTGTTGTTTCACGGTCGCCATTTCAAAAGTTCCGTCACTTCCGTCTCCTTGTAGACTTGTCTCTCATTGGCTATTGTGGAAGTAATGATGTAATCATAGTCATAATCTTCCCTTTTTAAAATCCTAAATATCAAACATGGGCCTTAAAGGATAAAGTGTTTCTCTTCTGGAAAAATTATGAGAATGCATGCACAGATAAAAACTTTGAAATAGTACAACATCTGGTCATCTTCATATTATTTTCAACATACTACGTTGCACTAATTTTAAAGTTTGATGATAGTGGATATGTGCCATTTTTGGAGGGCTCTTAAAAGCATGAAATTGACTTCATATTACATGTATTTATATGAATATTTGATATTAATATAGGTTAATATGAATATAATATTTGCTTACAGTACCTGTCAAAAGTTTGGAAGCATTACTATTTTTTATGTTTTTGAAAGAAGTCTCTTATACTCATCAAACTATTTAAAATAATGGTTTTCTTTTTTTTAATATATTTTAAGATATAATTTATTTCTTTGATGCAAAGCTGAATTTTCAGCATCATTCCTCCAGTCTTCAGTGTCACATGATCCTTCACTGATGATTTATTATCAATGCTGGAAACAGTTGTGCTGCTTAATATATAATATTTTTTTGGAACCTGTGATACTTTTTTTCATGATTCATTGATGAATAAAAAGTTTAAAAGAGCAGCATTTATTCAAAATAGAAATCTTTTCTAACAATATAAATCTTTACTATCACTTTGTATCAGTTAAACACATACTTGCTGAATAAAAGTATTAATTTCTTTCGGAAAAAAAAGACTGACCCCAAACCTTTGTACGGTGGTGTACATTGTTACAAAAGATTTCTATTTTAAATAAATGCTGTTCTTTTTCAACTTTTTATTCATCAAATAATCCTGAATAAAAAAGCATCACAGGTTATAAAAATATTAAGCAGCAAAAATATATCTTTTTTTAAATATTCAACATTATATAAATAATAATAAATCAGCATATTAGAATGATTTCTGAAGGATAGAGTAATGATGCTGAAAATTCAGCTTTCCATCACAGTAATAAATTATATTTTAAAGTATATTACCATTATTTTAAATTGTAATATTTCACAATATTACTGTGTTTTTTCTGTATTTTTGATCAAATAAATGCAGGCTTGATGAGCATAAGAGACTTCTTCCAAAAACACTAAAAATAATAATGTTTCCAAACTTATGTATGTGTGTGTGTATATATATATATATATATATATATATATAGTATATACTTTTAAAAAAAAAATTAAATTTTTTTTTTATCCTCCTTTGAGTTTGAGTTTTTCTCACTAAATGCATTGTCCTCATCCGTTTGCATGCAGTTTTCCCCCCATGTGGACAAAGAATTCTCCTCCTTTGATTGACTGGGGATTTATTTTTGAAAAGCCTCTGGGGGGAGGGTTTGCTGGTTTCCCGAATTTGAAACATTTGAAGTATCCAAGGCTCTTGACCGAGTCTGGTCTGGTTTAAAGGAATCGCCGGTTGGCTCAGGACTTTCAGTGTTTAATGACTCACAGATGGGCCCCGCTGGACCCCATTGGGCCACTCAAACTGGGTCACCCTACAACACATTAGCTTCTTGATCTCATTGTGTAATTTACTTGCATACACAGGAACAGACGGTGGTGAACAAATACTATTATGTCCTCCAATCACTACAGCAAGAATTAAAACACAACATTGGATTCAAAAGCTGTTTTCTCTTACATCACACTGTGTATACACTAAATACTGCCTACTATTATAATATAATAAAAATAGTATGTGAACAGTACGTATTATACGTTTTTAAAACAAGTTTATCATATGATCTCGTTTAACGCTTCAAGTGGATTCCAGTTAAAAAAATACTTTTATTTCAAATTTTTTATCCAATTGTATTAATCTGTCAAATCAAATGAGAAAGACAAGAAAAATAAGAAACCATAGCTGATATTGTGGTTCACAAATTGTTTCTATGATTGAATGAAGTACAAAACATTCCTCATTAAATCCTCAATAAATAAATAAAAAAATAGCAGTAAAAACATAACTATTAAATAAATAAATATAACAATTTGCTTCATACATCACACTTAAAATAAAAGGGCGAAGTCAAGTGCATTGCATTGTGGGATATAGTACCCAGCAAAATATTTACTGTTTTAAATTGCATAGGCTACTAGCATACTTCTTTTATATTTGCATATAATGATATGGCAGAAATAATAATAATAAAATGTGTGTGGAATGTTGTATCCCACAATGCAGTTCACTTGACTTGACCTGTGTCCTGGATGAACTACAAGTAATATAACATGTGATTTTCAACATCTCTTTCCTCAATATATGAGTTAACTGTTAAAACGCTAACACATTTTTACACTAAATTAGATTTAAAAAATGAAAAATAACTGGAGACTACTATTTCATGATGTCAAACAGTGGGGTCATGTGACTACACTGTTGCTTAATACTGTTTGAAACAGTATGAACATGGAATAATGCCGGCTCTTTCATATACTATTTTGTAAAGCTAGTTTGTAGTATACAATACTGCACAGTATTCAGTAAGCTAATTCCCCAGTTAGCCCCTGCTGGTAGATGCTGCAACTACACTGTGTTTCTCCATTCACTGCTGTGAATTCTCACAAAATAAAATGTTTTGCAAGCAACATATAAATCACAAAAACAAAACAAAATTATCAATTTATATTACATTTAAAGTTTTACCTTATACTATTATATTACCTAGTTTTACCTTTTTTATTAAGGCCTCTTTGCAGCATGAAATAGTTATATGTCAGCTGCAAGACTTCGTGTGATCAGTCACATGGCATGTACAGCTCAGGTGATTGGCTCAATTCAAAACGGAAATATTTGCTGAGTGTCCAAGAAGCAAACAGTCGGCATTCAGGTTGTGTACCTTTGGGATGAATGAGAATGATAATGGATGGCTCATTCCAGGTAAATTGGAACTTCCTGAACATAATAAGCACTGTATTATAGGCCTATACATTCAGAAAATATGCATCTTCTCCACACAGTAAACATACTATATACAGAGTAAGATTAGTATGCTATTCTGAACATATTCTCTAATTTGATCCTGACATTTCTTTAAATCCTTTTTTAAATGCTGTCTGATTTAACCATTAACCTGACATCTGCCAAAACAAGACACATTACCTAATACTGTATATTCACTTCATAGTCACACCCTGACGGGGAAGTCTTGGTTTGGCAGCGTAATATTAGCATTAAAGGTAGGGAAGGCGATTTTGGAGAGGCTAGCAATAGCAAGTTAGCTTTGAAAGCATGAGATCCCACCCTCCCTTCAGAGTTTCTCCACATGAATGCACACACAGACAGTGTTGCCAGATTGGGTCGACGATTTCCAGCCCAAAAGCTCACCAAAACCCGCCCACTCCAAGAAAAAACCGCCCAAAACTTTAACTGCCAAAATAATGTGATAGAATTGTATTGCCATACCAATCAAGGTTGTTGAGTACCATTTTATCTCCTTAAAACATAATGTTGATGACAAAACAGGATCAAAACAGGGAATACATTAAAGAGAATGAGCAAATATGACTAAAATGTCCAGTTGGAAACTGTCAAAATGGCAATCGAGAAATTAACCGGTGACTTAACCCTCAGAAAAACACAGTAAGAATAAGCCAATTTAAGTGCAAAAAGTGCCCAATACAAGAGATCGGAAAAAGCAACAAAATTAGCTGGCATTTCACACACGCACAAACCACTGCCAAAATGCGCCATTCATTGATACTGTACGATAATCCGCCAACAAAAAAATAACAACAATGCGCTTTTACCTTTGTGTTGCGCTTTGACAGAACTAATGTTACGTCTTTCGTGAAGTACATAGAACATAACGCACTTAGCACAGTCAAAACTGATTAATCGTTGATTCAAACCTCTTCCAGCAGCTGTCGGGGACGAGTAGAGTGCAGTCTAGATGGTCTAAAAAGTTGCAGATGTCCTGGTCAGTGTGCACATGATGATGGACAGGAGTCATATTCCATATTCGATTTCAATTCAAGTCATTCAACTGTGCTCTCATAGTTGGTTATATTTATAAAGAGTCTTGGAGTCACATGTGTAATCCACATTTGGAGAGTTGGATCACTCTCCCACTCTTTACTGTGTAGATACAATTTACTGTATATTTATGCCACTTTGGCATAGCGGTCACTTGAATATACAGCTACAAGTTATCGCGCTAACCTGTCAGTCATGAATGAGCACATCTGCCTGCTGATCGCTGATTGGCTGAAAGTGTGTGCTCGTCGGCGACGTCAACACCAATGCCAGCTGACTCTGCGTTGGCCTGTGTGTGTCATGATGACTGATTTTATGGAGTACATGCACACTTGAGTTTTAGTTTATTAACCAATTAGACTATAAAATTTCGATTTTTGAAAACCGCCGAACTGACCCCAAACCAGCCCAAATTTTGTCCACCCGCCCAAGCCCAGTTTTACCCACACAACCAAATTCAAAACCGCCCAATTGGGCGGGAACCCGGGTACACTTGGGCGGGAAAATTCTGGATACACTTAGCCGAAAACCGAAACTGAAAATTACTTTTTAAAAATAGTTATTAATTTCTTATTTTAAATTAGTTTTTTGTATAATTGTATTATTATTAGACTTTTTAATTAAATGTAATAATTTTACTGAATCTGAATTTTAAAAATACAAGCCAATAAAATAAAATAACCACACTTTTATTTAAAATAACACACAATAATTGGACAGAAAATAGTCCTATATTAAAATAATTTTAAATATCAATATATTATTCTTCATTCAGTTCTATGCAACAGAATCAGATTTTTAGTAGATTTATATTTTGACCAATTATCAAAATAAAGTATAGTCCTAGAAAACTATTATTATCAGAGTATGTGAGCAGAGAGCGAGGAGCGGGTCAGTGAATGAGAGGGTAGCGTCATTTTACCCCAGCACGGCTATACCATACCATATTACAGCACAGGCTAGTGCAAACAGAAACAAGTCTAGAGAAATGTCATGTCTGCAGCGCACACACAGATTGGAACACTGAGCTGAGAGCACGACACACACATGGAGCGGAGAGCGCAGCGCACACACACACGGAGCGAAACTGAGCAGTCGTTTCAAAGCTGTGCGTCTTTGGAAGCGGAGCTGCTCGCAAATTTACAAAACATGCTGCGCGAGAGTGAAACCTGATCGTTGAACACGGAGGGGCAGGGCGACATATTTTCTGCCTTTTTTCTCTTTCGGACAAAAAACGAAAATGCCATTTTTGGCTGATAATTTTCGGCGGGTGAAATTTCGGTGCATCCCTAGTTAAATGACCTTGTCTCTCAAAGCACATTACAATAATAATGAATGTAAACAACTTACAGAGCTCTTACTTGTACCACCTGACTGCTGCAGATTTATTTCGGCATTGATAGTGTAGTGGGTTGTGGAATGTCTAAGCAGTGTGGTATGATTTTCCAACAATCGACAACAAACTCTGATGTAATCTGACCTGGACACAAACCGTTGCCATGACGATAAAGCAAGTCCTTTGCAAAGACTGTGTGTAGGTGCTGGGTGTGCTTAGTAAATTATCCTTGTAGTGAAAATGGCAGGTTTCTGGACAGATCAGAAGACAATTCTAGAGAAAGAGCAAGGAGATGCACACTGGACAAAGTTTGAGCGCACATGCGTAAAATCTGAGCGAGAGCAGAGACATATTTGTAAGTGCACGTACTGTCCATTATGTTTTATGCTAGTGAAAGAAATCCGCCTGCAAGCGGAGAGATTTGTTACATGGATGCACTCTCGGGTTACAATAATGCGCTCTAGATATTTAATGCCATAGAAACGGCCTCAAATGAACTATAAAACGAGAAGAAAGTCATCTCTGAAAGCTGCAATCTTTTATTTTTATTGGTTAAAATGAATGGAGAATATCTCATGTTTTTCCGTGGGTGCTCGACCATTTCCGTGGGTGCTTGAGTTTGTCGGTGTTTGTTGCGGCAGTGTGAACATGACAGTTATTTTTCATAAAATTCTAAATCCAACGGCCAACTTTGTTGGTGTTTGTTGGCGTTTGTCTGTGCACTGTGAATTGGCCTTAACTCCGCAAAGCCGAGTGATGACGTGTGATGTCTGCGTGAGCAGATTTTTTGGTCCTGAAACTTCCACAGAAGATATATGTATATGTTTTAATATTTAGACCACTTCTATTAGTGATTGCTATCAGGATGTGAAGAGAAAATTGCCTACCCTGCCTTTAAATGTTCTTGCCCGGTATACATTGTATGATTCTGGGTTGTCCCAGAGGACGTGGCGTACAGTGAGAGAGGTTCAAAGATGGCCATGGTCACGGTCTTGCGACCTAAGATAGCTTGCAATAATTTTCTGACAGTGTCATAAATTCAGCACAATCATCTCACTGAGTGTTTGCTGCCACGACCTACGTCTGCTGACTAGCCAATAAAAACGCAACATGAAATGGCATATTGATCAACACGACATGGCGCTAAAACCTCAAGCTCCATTTGCAAAATTGGCATACCAAGTTGGCCTCTTTTCCCTAGCCATGACCACGTCTATATTCTCCTTTTCTTTCAGCGCACATAAAAACCACAGTTGCCAAAGTGCGATTCATCTTGCTCTATTTGTTTACCACTAGCGCATGCTAATGACGTTTTATTCTTCTATACTAACTTGAGTCGTAGCCTACGATTCAGTAGGTGTCATCATCGTACAGTCTATACATGTCGTACCCAGATTTATTAGATCCATGTTGTGCAGTGTAATTTGTAATGATCTTTGTCGAAATCACAGGCATGTCAAATGTGTAGCAGGCATAAGAAGCATTCTGTGACGATCTTTCAGTTTAAAGTGAGTGAAAGTGAAGTGACGTATGGCCAAGTATGGTGACCCATACTTGGAATTTGTGCTCTGCACACACACAGTAGTGAACACACCCAGACCATATTGCTGTGGCGCCCAGGGAGCAGTTGGGTTACAAGTCCGACTCTCTAACCATTAGGCCACGACTGCCCCTAGTTTCAAAGCATTTAATGTCAAATTAAACTGCAAAACTCATAAACTTTTACATTTCTGAAATTAGATCTTAACATAATATTAAAATGTAGTTTGATTTGACACAATACAGTTTATTTACACATTATTACCTACATTATTTATATAAATTTACTTTAATAATCATATTATCTAATGGAAAAATCGCTATATGAACAACTCCGTGAAGTAAAATGTAGCTATCTTGAGTATTTAAAATGAATCTCTCTTCATACTCTTCATCCTGGACTGTATAGATTTTGGACATGGATTTTCAAAAAGTAACTCGAAGAGGCGCTAAATGTTTTCGGCTACAGCAGAGTTCTTCATCTGGAGACATTACACGCGACTGTTGCCGAGAGACATATTGCTTGTCAGGTCATACTTTATTAAGTATGTGAAATAGCAGACATTATTCTTAGTGTGTAGCGGTTTTAAAGGCTAAGATGTTTTACGGTTTTAAAGCTACCATTAGCATCATTAATGGACGGCCATAAATTGTTTTTGTAATGTCATGCTAAACATCAAACAATCCCAGAGCGGGCATAAAACAAATTGGTGCTGTTGATTCACAACAACAATCTGAATTTACAGCTTTTATTGCTTGTAAATCTGTGATTGTGAAGTGAACTGACTGCTCTTGCAGACGGCTCCGGTTTCGTTAATGAGATGAGACTCCATTTTTTTTAGACAGTTTTTTGGGGGGCTTACTGCAACGCATATAATGCCCAAAAGAAAATGTTATTGCTCACGAGACTTAATAGAGTTTTTAGTCATGATTTATTTACAGTACGTATCAAGTTTGTCTCAGAGATTTCCTTGAAATTCCTCAAAATGTTGACAATGTAAGACAATTTTGACATTGAAGCTAAAATGAATGTGGATAGTAGCTCAGATCATTTGGTCTAGGGAGAATTGGATGAGAAATGTTTGAGTTCATATTGTGATCTCTTGAACTTGACTTTTGATTGCACACTTGGCAAATTGGTTTGAGACATTGCTGAGATCTCTTCTGAAACACTGTTATTTGATTCTTTTTTGGATAAAAATCTGAGAAGCAGGAGACTTATTGTAAGTAAAAGTCATTCTGTTCTCCTTATTGATGTCTAGGAGTAACAGTTGAGATTTCATTTGTGATTTTTCTTTACTATAGGGGCCTCATATTAAAAAATAATATGTGAAACTGTATACAGTATGCAATGATGAATGCTTCAAACTAGTGTTTCATGACCTTATCACAAGGAATATTTTACCTATTAAATGTCGTACACTTGTGCTTTTTTGCAGTGTAATTCATTATTCTCTTTTGTTGTGTGTAAAAGAGTAACTCTGACTTTCTGTCTAACATATTTTTATTTGTTTACAGAAGAAGAAAAAAAGACTTCGGAAGCACACGTGAGTGAATTGTTATTGTTGGGATTGTTATTGTTGGGAGATCTGTTCCTTTAATTCATTGCGTGTTGTTTATTTTTCATTTATACCATGGTCTGTCTGAATACTTGATTCTGATTGGCTGGAAGGTGCACACCTACCAATTTGGAGTCGACGTCATGGTTACGCCATTTGCAGATTTGTGGTAACAAGTGGAGGAAAATGGGCAAAATTTACGGAATAAGAGAAAAAATGTCTTCTTGTGCCTTTGGATGTCAGAATCGGAATGCAAAAAAGATGGTCTTCATATTTATGAAGCTAAACGCAGACATTTATGGTTGTAAGCCACAGACTGGACTGATGAAACCTGCAATGATTAGTCTATTAAAGCATGGATTTGATGTAAACAATAGATCTACATAATATACACATATGCAGTTGTGTTTTATATAGGTAACATTTAAACAGCATTTTTAGGCCTATCTCACAATTCTGAATTTATTCTTGTAATTGCGAGTTGATATCACAATTCTAAGAAAAAAGTCTAAAGGAAAAGTCAGAATTGGGGGATATCCTGCAATTCTGAGGGGGAAAAGACAGAATATCGAGTTTATATCTGGAAATTCTGATATTTTTTCTTAGAATCGTGAAATATTGGAAATGCGAGAAAAAAGGTCAAAATTGTGAGATATAAACTCGAAATTACCTTTTTGTTGTTTTATTATGTGGCTTCCATAGAGTGCTACTGCAGAACTGTCATTTTCTTCCACCAGGTAGGCTCCGCCCACAAAAGACTCATTGCTGTTTACAAACACAAAATAGGTCTATAAAACCATGAAAGACAGAAGAATCTTGGCGTATTATTGTATTATTATGGTATGACAGTGATGACAATTGTTGTTTCTGTTCTTTCATGGATTTTAAAAAAAGGTCTATAAAACCGTTTAATGCACAGGTAGTTCCAAGTCAGTTTAATCACCGTTCTATATTAATGCGCTGTTTTCGTTGAAGCGCGCACGTTACACCACACACACACACACACACAGAGTGCGGAGATCGCGCTGCAAATACACAGAAACATTCAGGAGCACAGAAACTTATCAACGCTGCCCCGCGACTTTTATTAATAAAAAAGCTTCGCTACTGAATCGCTACATTATATTTCTTAGCAACGAGGGGGGTAACGTCGCTACTTTGAAATAATTAAACTCACATCTTTCTTGTTAATAGAGATACTGAACAGATGCAGCGCAGGTACACACATCTCTCTCTCTCTCTCTCTCTCTCTCTCTCTCTCTCTCTCTCTCTCTCTCTCTCTCTCTGGATAATTAATTCAAATAAATGCTATAATTAATTAATTTAAATGGATGTAATCACTACTTTATCTCTGTGTCTGTTTCAAATCGGGCAGAACGCTCTAACGAGCCGGAACTGACGAAAATAACCGTCATTTTTACCCTTCCGGTCAAATATTGCGCTGCAAACATCAATAACAGTAACGTTAACTGTTACTGCCAAATGACCATGGTATAAGCGGGATAATCCACAGCTAGCTGTTTAATGCACAGCTAGCCGTGGATTATCCTTTCCTTCAGAAATGATTTTGTTTGAACATTTTTATAACATCTTTGTTATTATCCCATTGAAGTGTTTTCTTGTTTCACACCATTTTTACCATAGTTTATATTTTCTAAATCCATTTTAGATTTATATCATGTCTCTTTTCTTCTTTTTATTCTACTTTTTTGTGCAATTGTGTTGTCATTGTTTTCTTTTGGGTTGTTACTGTGAATTTATTTCTTTATTTTTGTATAGCAATAAATAAACGAAACAAGTAAAATGTCAGATTGATCAAAAAATGAGGCCAGAAGGAAATCTTTATTTAAGTTTACTGTAAGTGTTATCTTAAAATGCTGTAATGCATCACATGTTCTGTTGACTCATCACCAGGTGTGTTTTACTCTCGTTTCCGTGTTTCTCTGCAGGTGTTGCAGGGGAATTCACGTCTCCGTCTTCACTCTAATTTACGAGACCCACATAAATCCAAGTGTGTTTATCATTCCCATCCAATCAGGAGACACTTTTATCAGGTAAGAACAGGGCAGAAACTCCACACAGGTGTACAGTGAGAAAGAGGGCAGAGGGTCGCTGGAGGAAACGCAGAATCAGGACCACATGTAGATGCAGTCATCACGGCGGATCAAAGCCTGCCAAACTCACAGTCAAGATCAAAAGGGGCCGGGTTACGCTCGCGTGAGCCCTACAGGGGCCGAGGTGGACTGGACCGCATTAGACATCTGAGCCAAGGGGTTCCAAAACTAACAAGAAAGCCAAATAGAGGAGTGGGGTGATTCAGTAAGACAGTGCTACCTCCAAAAGACTTTAGTTAAACTAGACACCCTATTTAAGGAATAGCTCACCCATAAATGGAAAATTGTCATCATTTACTCACCCTTATGTTGGTCCAACCCTGAATGACTGACTTAAACACACAAGGAAATGTTCAGAGCTGAACTTTGCCACACAGTGAAACTGCATGGTTGTTGCTTATACTACAAAGCTCCAAAAAAGACAAAAAAGCACCATAATAGTGCCATAAAAGGAGTCCAAACATCTTGTACACTGTATTCAAAGTCATCTGAAGCCATATGATGTTTTTTTTGTGGGGAATTGACCAATATTGAAGTTTTTGTTCACTGATAATCTTCCCTTATACTGTAGCTCTCAGATATCAATGGTGTTTTGGGTCAAATCTAGCGTGATGTGTCATTTTTAATTGAACACAAGTGCATATGATTTTTTGGAGAAAGATTATTCTGTGAATAAAGCTTAAATTTTGGTCTGTTCCTCACAAAATTGTATCAATTGGAATACTTTTATGATACACTTATGGTCTTTTTTTCACCACCAGAAAGAGTACACTGCATGAAGTCCTATTATTAATTAATATTTTGGTCTCATTTTCCAGCTAAAATATTTTAAAATCCTTAAAACAAGATAAATTTACTTGATAAGATAACTGAACGAGATAAGACTTGTTTTCAGAGAGATTGTATTTTTAATACGCGTGTACTTGTCTTACTGTACTGATAGATTAATTTACAAATAAGATTATACTTAAAACAAGTGAGGGAAAAAATCTGCAAGTGCAGTAAGACAAAGTACGCTCACATTACAGATACTATCTCTCTGAAAACAAGTCTTCATATCTTGCTTCTCAAGTAAAGCCCCGTTTCCACCGAAATTACCCGGAACAGTTTGTCCCAGGAACTTTTTTTCCCCCAGACCTGTTACTGTCTGTGTTTCCTAAAGTACCGTGAAGATTAGGCGAATTATTCTGGTGACGTAGGACTGCGCGCGACTTTCCAGTTCCCGCTGGATTTCATCCTCCGCATATAAGCTTAATAAAGCCTGAACCTCATCGTCTGTCCATCGGCCATATAATTTAAACTCCATTGTTAATTTGAATAGCAAACAACTCTTAACTGCACGCACCACAGCAGACTTTTAAAAATGGTGGTTGAAATAAAATGACAATCAAAATGTTGCGTGAACTCAACCAATCAGCATGTTCAGCGCCCAAGTCCCACCCCTGAATGTTCCTGAACTTTGAAAAAGTACTACCTCGCGAGCAGGGACTTTCTGAGGGGGACATTTTTACCTGGAACTTCATTTAGACCCTGGTCCCTGCAGTCGAAACACACCGAGTACCACCCTAAAGTCCCTGTTTCCTGGGGAAAGTTCCTGTGATGGAACTTTCCTTGTTTTAAGGACTGGAAAACAAGGCAAAAAAGACTAATAAGGCCCTGTTTACACCTGATATTAAGATGCGTTTTGGTTGATCGGATCACAAGTGGACGACGCTAAATACAGGTGTAAACGGGGTCTAAAACATTTTGAACTTGTCCACTTTTGACCACATCCAGAGGTAGTAAAACGCATTTGATCAAATTGCTTTCGTAGTGTAAACGCTCATGTGGTCGAATGTGTTCAAACAGCCACTAAAGACCACCTACTCTCCGCCTTTATGGGAAACATTATGGGAAGCGCGCTAGACAGACTTTGTCGGCTGGAGACCCTAGTTTGGTTTGAAGACGAAAAACGTAACAAGCACAATATTCTCTCGCCATTCCTGATTTCTAACACACACTCACAGCGTTTGGCTGGTCTTGCGGCTGTCAAAACAGAAACGAAAGCTGATGCTCTTCGTATGTTTTTCCGTCGTCTCCGGTCGCGTTCATATGTAAATTCCGCAAGCTTATTTTGTCCATTAGATCGAAAGATCTGGAAAAACACATACATTTACCCGCCCATAGACCCTCCCCTTGAAGAAATCAGGACAGAAGTGGCTGAAAGTGGACAAAAGAGACGGATTAAAACACCAGGTGTAAACGGGAATGTGTCTCCCTCGTCTACTTGTGATCCGATCGACCAAACATTATCCTCAACGCATTTGCATCCATTTAAATATGATATCCATCTAACCTACATCTCTTAAACGGCCAGGATGTGTCACACACATCCTCGTAAATGAGCAACAGCAGAAGTGTCTTTGTGATCTATTATGACTTCACACCTAACAAACCGCAGATTCACATGCAGGAATGCAGGTGTACTGGAATTCAAGAATCAACACTTCACATTCTAGAAATAACATCCTTGAACAAAAGAAAACTAAACTGCAGTAACCTAAGAGGACTGTTATTGGAGACGCAAAAGTCAAAGCCATCAAGTACAACAACAAAAACACCCTTTAAATATTTATTATCTTGAGGTCTCTTGTTTAGATGGAGGCCTAATCAAATTTAAAAGGCCTATTTTCCCATCACAAAATGAAGTATGCAGTCATAATTACCACACCGTTTGTCTGTACACACCTCATAAATGTTATTCACGCTCCTGATTTTCCTCAGTCTCATTTTGCTTGTATTATTTGTGGTTGGTTTTTTTATAAAGTGATGATTAGATAGTTTGGAACACTCAAGCATTATCTTAACGATATATGGATGACTTCTCACATTGGATATTTTAAACGTATTAAAACTTGCACATTTGCCCTAAATCAGTTGAATACCAGGGGAAGGTTTAAACAGAACAGGCAGTGTGCTGCAGTCTAGGACAAAACGAGACTTTGTGTAGCCTTTTATTTTTTCGGAAAAAGTGCCAGAGCCGTAATGCAGTCCAGACGCTCTTTTTTTTTTTTCTTCTCCTCCCTCTGTCCTGCATCGCTACTGACCAGCTTCAAACTTCTCCATTTCTAACAACAATAAATGGCTGCCACTCAGATGGTCCTGATCTTCCATTCCAGCCCACCCAAAATCTCAGACCTGGCTGTGAACTTGACCCTGACAGCGCGGTGGAGTCTTCCCCAGACCCACGCTGAGATTGAGGTGCTGTTGTTTGACGTGGTTGTGTAAGTGAGATATTTAGACCTCTCTCTCTAGAGAATGAGGTACAGATGGATGACAGAAAAGAGGTGAAGTGTGTTTATTCGTGCGTGCATATGTTAGCAGGAACTTTTTGGCCATTTTGTCATATCCAGCTAGACACAGCTTCTAACAATACATTATGGTCATTAGCGGGTCCAAACGGGTCTAGATGGTTGATCAGCTTGACTACCAGCTGGCTGACCTGGTAGACCATCATGGACCAGAAACAAACTGTCTAAAATCACTGATTTTTTTAAGTTCCATAAACCAGTTAAACCACCATAACTAGTATGAATATAGGCAGATACAGTCCAGGCTGGTGATTTATGGTTATTAGCTTGTCCAAAATCGTCCAGAGGGATTATCAGTTGGACTACATCTGGTTTCCACCTAGTAGACCATCTTGGTCAAGATGGTTAGAGCTTGTAGACCACATTAGACTAGCAACAAACCAGTTGATACATTGCAAAAAACAGTTTGACCACTGCTTCTTGCCCATAGTTTTTCAATGATATAGCAAAGATCCAAGCTGATCAACTGGACTAAAGAATGGTGGACTTTGTTTCGCCCTGTAGACCATTTTAAAGGGTTAGTTTACCCAGACATGAAAATTCTGTCATTAAATCACTCACCCTCATGTCGTTCAAAACCCGTAAGACTTTTGTTCATCTTCGGAACACAAATTAAGATCTTTTTGATGAAATCTGAGAGCTTTCTGTCCCTCCATTGACAGTCTATGCAACTATCCCTTTGAAGCTTCAAAAAGTTTTTTAAAGAGATCATAAAACGAATCCATATGAATTGAGTGGTTTAGTCCAAATTTTCTGAAGAGATTTAATTGGCGCTAAAACTTAAAAATGCTTACCTCAAGCTCTTTTCCCTTCCTCTTTCGCAGCATCCTCTTTTTTTCAGCACACATAAACTGCCAAAGTGAAATTCATCATGGTCTTTTTGTTTACCACTAGTGCATGCTGATGACGTTTTATTCCTCTATACTAACATCGTAGCCTACGAGTCAATAGGCGTCATTATCGTACAGTCTACATGCATGCCGTACCCAAGTTTAGATAGATCCATTTCGCACAGTGTGATTTGTAATGATCTTATAGGATTGCTAAAATCGTGCAGTGTATCCTGGTCTTTAGACTTGGTGGACCATCTTGGACTTGCCACAGACCTGCTAAAACCAGTTTGACCTGTTTTTCTAAATTGAAGGCAAAGATCTGCTGGAAAACAATGTGATGTTTGAAGGACAGTGTGTTTAGCTGTTTTCTCCACTAAATGATGGAGAAGAAAAGAATGTTCTAACAAAACAAACCATCGTCTTGGACAAAGAATTTTTAAAACATGTTTGAGAGACAAGTTTGTTCTTACGCTTGTCAAACTGTACCTGTTCTCTGAAGAACTGTATAGGAGAACTTTGTGTCTGGAATGCAGGGAAGCATTTCTCTCCCTCTTTCCTCTCTCGCTGGGACGTGAGTTTGATCTAAAATTAGGTTTATTTAAGGGTTTGTGATCTTGGCCAAATGTACTCTGACATTAATTTGAAACAGCTCAGCCCAGGTGGGAGGAGGAAAAGAGGGGCCCGCTGTCTGTAAATAAGAGCCAGTCCGTTTTTATCATCTTCTCTGTCTTTTGGAAAGTCTTGGATTGACATTCCTCCCTGCTTGAGCCTGATGCTCCTGCCTGACATCATTAAGGAGGAATGCACACCGTACGTTCTCTGTTTCAATCCCTCCACTTCATGTTTTAATTCCCCTCTTTCCCGAATGCCAATCTAGCCGTGCTTTCATCATGTGAGGAGTATGAACACCCCCATTCATCGGGCCAAAGCCTGGCACACACTCAGGAAGCTCAGGCTGTTTTTTGGCTTCGTGGTACCTGCAGACGCTGTAGCTGTCAAGATTTTCACTGACCTACTTTCTGCCAGTGGTGAATATGAGTTATTAGAGGCGCCCGGGGGGCTGAATTTTTCTCTGGACGTATGCAGGGCTCGCCTTTCTCCTCTCGTGCTCAGCGCCGCCTTTGTCTCTGCAGAGAATGATATAAATCAGCCAACGGCTGTGAGGGAAGAATGAAGCTCTGTAGAGTCTTCAAGGGGGTGTGGAGCAGAGCTGCTGAATCCAGTGGTTTCAGTGTCTGTGGATTAATATCTTCCTGCTGATAGGGGAGCCATGCTTTATCTAAACGTCCAGATCCTTCTCAAGTCCGCCACAAATAAATTGTCCTTCAAGAGGACATTTAGGGATAGTGTTGAACACAGATAAAGCATTGTGCTGGACGAGCAAGGATTTAAAGGGTAGTTCATCCTAAAACAAACATTCTGTCATCATTTATTCACCCTTATGTCATTCCAAACCCATATGATGTTCTTTCTTCCATAGAACACAAAAAGAGACATTAGGAAGAATGTTCACACTGCTCTTTTCCATGCAATCCTTATGGAATCCTTTCCATACATCCTTATCCCGAGGTTACCATAGTCAGCCAAATCCGGAGCAGATGTTGGACTTGCACCTAGTCTCAGCCTCTTGTTCAACCGCTGGCTGAACGTCTGATGCATATGGCAAACTTATCTGGAAACACTTCAGGAGTTTTGAAGTCGTCATCTGATTGGTTAAATTCTACAGGATGTCCGCGAGACGAATGTGTTGCGTTCTTTAACGGTCCGCCTAGAAACAAATGCCGTGACACCAAACTCCCTCGTGGAAGAAGAACGCCGTCGTGTTTACAACTGTGACAACGAGCGCTTATCAGGATCATCTTAAGGCTGGATTTTCAAAAGTATGTGAGGTTCGCGGTTCCATTGTTGCAGTAAACTTTCAACAGTAAACACAACATTCTTGAATGAATAATTTATAGATGCATGCCAATCTGATATTGCAGGGACATCGACCTTACATTTTCACGCCCCTAAACATGACATGGAACAAAATAAACTGTGATTGGTTGCTTTACATGTCAGTCAAACGTCTCTTGGGCGGTCCTCGACCAATGAAAGCTGCGAAAGAGTCCAGACCTTCTGCCGTCAGTCTGAAGGTCTGGCTACGCGAGACTAACTTGCACCTAGACACGACAGCCATCAGCACATATCCTCAGCAGAGACCACGAGAACCAGATATGTCTTCTGCACAGACCCAGATGGCCAGCTTCGTCTCCATACCGGCGTGATGAATCCGATCTTCAAGCAGAATGAACTGGATGAAATACTTTGTGTAATGTATAAGCATTTTATTTATTCTGTGATGACGTCAGAAGGCGACGCACACACACACACAGTGTACGTGAGTGAGTCACCTGTATGTGACCGGAGAGTAAGAGATGTAAATAAAGTTGGAAAGTTATCTGATATCAACGTCTACTGGCATCCTTATATATGGCTCTACGAACATATGCTTGTGAGAGTGACAACAACAGGGAGTGACATTACAATGGCGACGAGGATTTAAACGCGATCTTGGCGCGTTTCAAACTATTGGGGAAAGCCTGCCTGTCAGAGAGTGAGTACACACAGCCGACCCAAAAGCCATGGCCATGCAATCCGTAATGTCTCATGCACCCATCCAGCCGTTTGACACAGAAACGGACCCCAGTTCATTAGGAACTCGATGGAATAAGTGGGTGCAGCGCTTCGAAAACTTTCTGGTTGCTATGAACATTACCGGTGATGCTAGACAGAAAGCGCTATTACTGCACCTCGCTGGCGAATGCGTGCATGACATCTACGACACATTTGCAGCTGATGATGACAGCTATGCAGGAACAAAAACGAAACTAAATGGCTTCTTCGCTCCCAAAAAGAACATGCAGTATCTTGTTTACCAATTCAGAAAAGCTGTACAACAACCTAGACCTAGACACGTATCAAACTAGACTCCGAATGCTTGCAAAAGACTGCAAGTTTTCTGATGTTGATCATGAGATAAAGGTGCAGTTGATACAAAGCTGCACTTCGTCCAGGCTGCGCAGAAAAGCACTCAGAGAACCAGACCTGACTTTAGAGGCTCTGCTAGATCATGGCAGAACACTAGAAATCTCTGAGCAACAAGCAGCAGGAATTGAACAAAACGCAGTGGCTGCTGTCAATGCATTGCACCACAATCAAAAGCAGACTGAATTCAAAACCACCAGCAGACGGATGTTTAACACCCAATGCAGAAACTGTGGAGGAAATTATCCACATCAAGGTGTTTGTCCAGCTAAAGGGAAATAATGCAGAGCATGCGGAAAATCAAATCACTATGCAAAAATGTGTCGTTCCAGCACCAAGAAACCCATGCTGTCTGTTACACACACAGTGACCCTTCACGTCATAAACAACGTAGCAAACCACAAAGGGCCAAACAAGTTGCTACAACATTACTCGCACATTACAAGCACTACTCATACGCAAGACGATTCATCGAGCAGTGATGATGCGTATGTATTTGTTCTGAACAGTAACTCGTGTCAACAACAGCCTCAGACTCACATTGCGCTAAATGGCACCAAGGTCAGAGCTTTGATTGATTTAGGAGCAGCAGTGAATATTGTCAGCAAAGCAGTGTTTGACACAGTGTTTGACACCCAAGCCTCAGTTCAAGGCAGCGAAAATTAAGATTTTTGCTTATGGGGCGGATACAGCTCTGCCTGTCACTGGTGCATTCCAGTGCAATGTTCAAGCATCACACAGTGCTACAGAGGCTAAGTTCTATGTTCTTCAAAAGGATGGACACACTCTTCTAAGTTATGGAACAGCACAAGCACTTGGGCTGATAAGCATCATCAGTGCTGTCAATTCTACAAAGGACAAACACACAGTAACAGATGAACTTGTTGACAGCTATCCAGAACTGTTTGAAGGAATAGGAAAACTGAAAAATGTCCAAGTAAAACTGCATATCTGTCCAACCCACATGTCAGCCACATAGACGAGTGCCATTTCACATTCGACGGAAAGTTGAAGCCGAATTACAAAAGCTGGCAGATGATGACATTATAGAAATGGTAACGGGTCCAACACCATGGGTCTCTCCAATCGTAACTCCACCCAAGCCAAAAGATCCTGATAAAGTCAGAATATGTGTTGACATGCGCCAGGCCAATACAGCCATACAACGCGAGCGTCATATAACACCCACTATTGATGATGTCATACAAGAGTTGAACGGTGCAACTGTTTTCTCAAAACTTGACCTCAGAGCAGGTTACCACCAGCTGGAACTTCATCCAGACAGCTGATACATTACTACATTCACCACACATTTAGGCTTAAGGAGATACAAACGCCTAAATGTTGGCATATCGTCCGCAGCCGAGGTGTTCCAGAATGCCATAGCTCAAACGCTCCAAGGCATCACAGGTGTAAAGAATCTCAGCGACGATATCATTGTGTACAGCGTGTCACAAGAAGCACATGATGAAGCTCTCCGAGCTGTTTTTCATAGACTGAAGGACAGTGGCCTCACACTTAATCATGGGAAATGTGAATTCAACAAGCACAGACTCGAGTTTTTTGGATTCATCTTCTCTGCCAGCGGTATCTCAGCAGACCCAAAAAAAGTTGCTGCTATACAACAAGCCAGTGAGCCCAAAGATCCCAGGGAAATCCGAAGCCTGCTCGGGATGGCAAACTATTGTTCACGGTTCATAAAAGACTTTTCCACAATCACTGCACCACTTCAGCAACTCAAAGACGCTTTAGCCAATGCCACCACCATGTCCTACTTTGACCCATCAAAGAACACTGAACTCGTTGTGGATGCTTGATGCTGTTTTGTCACAAATACAAAATGGACAAAAATACATCATTGCATACTCCAGCTGTGCACTCAGTGATGTTGAAAAACGCTACTCACAAACTGAACGAGAAGCTCTAGCTATTGTATGGAGCTGTGAGCATTTTCACTTGTACCTGTATGGTCACCCTTTCATTCTAGTGACTGACCATAAGCCATTAGAACTGATATGAAACAACCCACGATCAAAGCCACCAGCCAGAATTGAAAGGTGGGGTCTGAGACTTCAGCTGTACAAGTTCAAAGTTGAGTACCGAAAAGGATCTGACAATCCAGCTGATTTTATGTCCAGACATCTTGTCTCGCTTGAGGCAGAGCACTGCACAAGGGCATCCAAAGTAGCTGAGGAATATGTCAACTTCATGGCACTGCAAGCAACACCAAAAGCCATGACCCTTGATGAAATTAAAACAGAGACAAAGAATGATGTTGTTCTTCAACAGGTCTGCTCACATAAGAAACATCTCATGGCACACAAGCACACATGACACGCTTTTTGCAAACGCTCTGAAACACTACAGAAATGTCAGTTCCGAGCTCACAGTATCATCAAATGACGATCTCATACTCAGAGGTTCCAGAATGGTCGTACCCACTGCTTTAGAGCAGATAGTGTTGCAGCTTGCTCACGAAAGCCATCAAGGCATCGCCAAAACTAAAAGTCTGCTAAGGGAGAAAGTGTGGTTTCCTAATATGGACCAAAGAGTCGAAAACCATGATCACAAACTGCATTGCTTGTCAGGCGAACACTCCGCCATTCGAATTGCACAAACGCAAGGTATTCCATGGAGGCAACACTTGAACGTCTTCCTTCGTGAGTACAGATCCACGCCTCACAGCACCACAGGGACTTCACCTGCTGAGCTGATTTTTCAAAGGAAGGTGCGTACAAAGATTCCCCTTGCTACTCCAAATACCATAGATGCTGACGCTGACATCCGCAAAAGAGACAAAAAAGCAAAGGACAAAATAAAAGCCTTATCAGACACCAGAAGACATGCCATACACTTCACCATCAAACCTGGTGACACAGTGTTGTGTCGGCAGCAGAAGCAGAACAAGCTAACAACGCCATACAACGCAAAGCCACTCACAGTCACCAAAGTTAAGGGCACAATGGTAACTGCTGAAGGAAGTGGACGTACCATCACAAGAAACTGTTCATTGTTTAAAAGACTCAACCAGGAGACACAAGATCCTTTGTTGGAATTAGGATTTGAAAATGAGACAGAAGGACACATGCACAGTCCCTCAGAGGTATCCTTTTAGGCATAACCACAGACCTCCTGCATACCTCTCTGAATATGTCTAAATGGACCACGTAGTGTAGCTGAACACTTGGATAGACTGTTTAAAGTTGTTGTTCAGGATATTTTATAAAACAGGGACTGTTCAGATTCATTAACGTAAAGTGTTCATGTCACTCAAGAATAAAGTTTTCTAGGGTTAAGTTACTAATATCTTGTTATTGTAACAGACTAAAGTCCCTGCTGAGCCTATTTGAGTTGTACTCAAATACAATAGTATTTACTAATGTGTAAAAAAAAAAAAAAAAATAGGGAGTGATGTAATGTATAAGCATTTCATTTATTCTGTGATGACGTCAGAAGGCGACGCACACACACACACAGTGTACGTGAGTGAGTCACCTGTATGTGACCGGAGAGTAAGAGATGTAAATAAAGTTGGAAAGTTATCTGATATCAACGTCTACTGGCATCCTTATATATGGCTCTACGAACATATGCTTGTGAGAGTGACAACAACAGGGAGTGACATTACACTTTGAATAATACCAATCCACAATCTGAATTCTGACTTGATGCAGCCTGAACCAAAATCACACCTTGTTCGTTTGTTGGCAGACCTGAACCTACACAGTATATGTTGAATAATTTAAAGCATATGAAGTAAATACTGACCCACTGACTAGTTTACTACTTTGCTGGGTGACTAGTGAATTCTCGTACAAGCATTTGCTTGTACATAAAGTACCAGATGAGCTCAGTAATGAAGACTCTGTTCCACATATGGAACTCGTAGTATAAAAGCAGATGAACCTCCTGCAGTTTTTCCCAATAAAACACATCAGCATTGCATAACCTGTTCACATGTTGGTATTTACCTTCTCACTTTTTGTAATTTCAGTGCGTGATATATCATGGGATCAGCCTCAAGGGATTGGAAGATCTGCAAAACAGACTTGTCTTGTCTACATGTACTGTACACGCCTTGACATAAACACGGCCTGTGCAGCATTTCACAAGGGAGGACAGACATTCACACAAAGGTGTTTGTCCTCATGGCTCTGGGTTAGGCATTGGGGATTAGGATGCTGTTATCAGATTTCACAGAGGAGGCTCAGAGAGCGACCGGACATGCCCTGACATGAAATCAGTGTTCACTGCATGTTTTCAGCATGTAAACCTTCATTACATAAGAGGGCCTCATTCTTACAGAGTGATTCACATGTTCTGGGACATTACAACACAAGAGTATTAGCAGCCTCTTAAAACATCTTAAGGTGAACCCACATGTAGACCTGCAGCTGTGGGGTAGGAGGTGGATGCACTAGACGCCGAAGGGCATGTGACCAGTGAGTAGTCAAAATAATGATAGGATACAAGATGCGTGTTCACTGGCAGGATGAACACCAAATCACGTAACATTTCACACACGCACGCACACTTGTTGATTTTTTGCAAACACTAACTGCTATCTGTGTCTGCTTTATCTTAGTCTTGGAAGTACACACTCAACCATTCAAAAGAGTAAAAAAATACAGCAAAACAAGTTTAAGTTGTCATTAGCAGACATCTTTATCCAAAACACCATATGCTGCATTCTGATCAACTCAGAAAGTCAGAGAACTTCCTATTTGGAAAAGGTTCAACCAAATGGCAGTAGAAGGTATATTTCCAATTTGGAAACTTGTCCGGAAATCTCAAACTCCTCCCATTCTGCAGGTGTACAACCCCTGGCAAAAATTATGGAATCACCACACTTAGAGGATGTTCACCCAGCTTTTTTACTTTATAGCAAACAAACAAATCACAGATATAAAACGAAAAATGTTTTGTTCAATAGCTTAACATTCTGGCTTCATGAAACATACTTCAAAAAAAGTCACTGACACTTTATATATTAATGGCATGTCTTTTTCCAGATCAAGTAGAGGAAAAAAGTATGGAATCACTCAATGTTGAGGAAAAAAATATGAAATCATCAACAAAAAATCACAATTAGTACTTTGTTGAATCCTTTGAGGCATGGACTTCACTAATGAAAAACAATATTCCCCATCAATCTGGTTACAACTTTCTCAAATAGCAGTTGACAGATCAGCTTTGCAGGATGGAACCTTATCATGGACCAGTTTTTTTAATTTCCACCATAAATTTTCAATTGGCTTGAGATCCGGACTGTTTGCTGGCCATGTCATTGAGTTGATATGCCTTTTCTGAAGAAAAGCTTTAACACTCTTTGCTCTGTGACAAGATGCATTGTCATCCTGAAAAATGACTTCACCATCACCAAAGCCATTTTCTATGAATGGAATGAGAAAAGTGTCCAAAATTTCAATTTACACCTGTGCATTGATTGTTGAGGTAATGATTGCCATCTCCCCTGGTCCTTTCCCTGACATGCAACCCCATATCATAAATGAGTTGGGGAAATTTTGTTGTTTTCTTCAGGCAGTCATCTTTATATGTTTCATTAGAACGGCGCCAGACAAAAGTTCCAGCATCATCTCCTTGACCAGTGCAGATTCGTGATTCATCACTGAATATCACTTTCATCCAATCATCCACACTCCATGATTGCTTCTCCTTGCCCACTGTAACCTTGTTTTCTTCTGTTTTGGTGTTTGGTGCTGGTGTTCGTATGGCTTTTCTATAGGTAAATCCCATTTTGTTCAGCCAGTTTCTTACAGTTCTGTCACAAACATTGACTCCTGTTTCCGCCCATTTGTTTTTCATTTGTTTTTTTGTGCATTTTCTAGTTTTCTATCCTGATGCTTTGACGTCTTCCTTGGTCTGCCTGTATGTTTTCCTTTTATAACCTTCCCATTTATTTTATACTTGCACCAAATTTTAGACACAGCTGACTGGGAGCAACCAACTTCTTTGGCCACACTCCGTGTTGAAATTCCTTGTTGAAGGAGTATTATAATCCTTTCCATTGTTTCAACTGACAACTCTCTCGTTGGGGCCATGTTTCCTTTCAATTAGCCAAGACCAACAGCTCGTTAAGGTGTGTATGCACTCCCTTTTAACTGCTGACTAATTAGCATTTTTAGACTTGTCCTGGTATTTGTTTTAGAAGTGGAAATTAAAAGATGATTCCATATGTTTTACCTCAACATTGAGTGATTCCATACTTTTTCCCTCTACTCGATCTGGAAAAAGACATGCCATTAATATATAAAGTGTCAGTGACTCTGAAGTATGTTTCATGAGGCCAGAATGTTAAGCTATTGAACAAAACATTTTTTGTGTCATATCCGTAATTTGTTTGTTTGCTATGAAGTAAAAAAACTGGGTGAACATCCTCTAAGTGTGGTGATTCCATCATTTTTGGCAGGGGTTGTATGACATGAACATGACAGCCTCCACGAAAATGTACACTGCTAAAGTTCCTAGTTGCTTGATAAGAGCTGTTCAACAAATGTTTGCAGAGACTGCTGTGTAAAACAAGGCAAGTTTCTAACGTTGCATAGCATAATTTATTCTCCACAATTTGGTTGAATTTTTTGTTGACTGCAAAGCTAACGGCAGCACTGCTATTTTTGTCTTCCAGGCACAGGGCAATGGAACACCTTTGAGATATAAATTAGGTATATCCCATATTTTACATTTTGAGATTATTAATAATATTTTGAGATATCAATTTGGAATATACCATATCTGACACTGAATGCATTATTAAAGGGGCGGTCCCCCTGGAGCAATCTGAGGTTAAGTGTTTCACTCAAGGCACAACTGAGTTTTAGCCACTAAACCACTACACGAGTGTGGCCTGAAAGCATTGATTAGATTAAATGTCCATTTTCGATGGGATTTTCCTGTTTTGTAAGATCTGGTGTGCTTGAATCAACCCTTAGACCCCAAATCAAACTTTACTCAAGGCGCATCAGCAACGCCATAAAACCGCATGGACATCTGCATCTGATGGGACGCAAAACCACCTGACAATCACACCACTGTTATAAGAGAGCCAATCCCTTGAGGGCATTTGGGTTTGTCTGCCCTGTTTCCAGTACAGCAGTGTCAGAGGCATGTTGAAAGCAGTGGCGTGCGGTTTCTGTGCTGTCCCAGCCGTAGCTTTGAAATACCAGCCCCACCGCAGGCTATTTTAGGGCCAGCCACAACCATGCTCGCTCGCTGCCCAGATACTGTCGTTCGCCTGGGGCCCGTGTCACAGCGCTGGTACTCTTTGCATCCCCAAAATTGCAAAGTGGTGAACCAATGGCATTGTGAGCTTCCGTCAGAAGGCTTTGGCACTGTGCAGTCTCTTGCGTTAGAGGGTCCACGCATTGAAGGGTTTGATTGCGATTGGTCTGTAGGTTGAGGCATATCCTAATGGAGGTTCTCCAGTTCAAGAAAGTAGTTTCTTTTTATTCTAAGAGTGTGTTCATACTAGTTCGGTTTGCTTGGTCCAGATAAAAAAAAAAAAAAAAAAAAAACATTTTAGTCCTGGTCCGTTCACATTGGCATTTTTAACACCGAACCTAAAGGCATAGGGATATGTTCACAACCTGATTAATCTGCTTTTATGACGTATATTTTGCGACGGAACTTACCAACATCCAAAACAATGCTGTGTGCGGCTAAATGATGTCGTTGTATGTGCGTAGCTACATTTGATGGGATTTTGACCAGCTGAGAACTTGTGAAGAGCTAATAAAATGTGTAAAGGAGTCAAAACAGCGGCAGGATCTGAAACCAAGATCTGTTGCGCAGTTCTGACGCCTGTACTGAACTGTGATGGGCAACATTGTGACTATGATGAGAAAAAATAAGTGCATTCTGTTCTTTTTTGGGTTGCATCTTGTGACATCATGTCCCGTTTTTAAGTTAGTTTACATGTCTTTGGTTTGCGTTACATTCATATTTCATGCGAGAAGTTGAACAACTAGATCTTTGTAGACAGATCCTTATCCACTACCCCATGGCAACATTGACACAAAGTTTGGTCCTACTCACCCAGGTCATAGCAATGATCTAGTAAAGATAATTTTTGTGGAATAAACTGTCCAGTTCTTGGGTCTATCTTGTCTCCTGTCAAGGTAAGGTCTTGTCTTGTGATCCATATAAACACTTCCTTCTCTTCTTCCCTCTTTCTGCAGGTCACACTGGGGCATCGAGATGAGCGCCATGGTGGCACCTCTGATCTTACGTAAGCTTCCAGTCTCTTCATGCATCAGCTTTGAACAAAGGTAGATCCTCTCCATGTTTTGGATTTCCACCCTCATCCAATGATTGGCTGCAAGTCAAGCTTGAAAAGAGCAGACAAGAAGGAAAGCTGTTTATGAGGGCCAAAAACGGAGATACTGGATTCTGGTAAATGACATGTTACACACACATTCATAAGTGTCTTGTTTTGAGATTTCACTTATTCTATGTCCAAAGAGTAGTCAATGTCAGTTGAGGAAACGAGGAAAAGGCAAAGAGTAGGGAAATGGGGAAAAGGCACAGTGAGGCAGAGATGGAAGGAGAGAGAGAGTGAGAGACAGTAATCATTACAGGACTTAAAATAGAATAATTAGAGGAGCTGTGTGTGCTGTTCCTCTGCCTGCGCTGACCACAAGTACAGCCATTTACTCTTGATGCTCTTCCGATACTGGCCATTTATCACTGTTTTCTGTTTGTTATATTCTTTGTCTATTTTTATGTTTGGAAGACATGGAGGCCAAATGAGGCAAATCTTCATTTTCAGAGTAGGAAGTAATGCATAATATTGAAGTCGTTAGGGTTTTGTGGGTTGTTGCTAAATGGTTGTTACCGACAAAGTATTTGCCATGGTATACTGGGTGGTTTCTAGGTTCTTGCTAGGCAGTCACTAGTTTGTTCTGAGCAGTTGCTAGGGTGTTTTGGGTTGTTTATAGGGCATTGCTAGTCTGTTCTGGATAGTTGCTAGAACGTTGCTAGGATGTTTTGGGTGGTGACCCTAATTATTGCTAAGGTGTTCTAGGTGGTTGCTTGGGCATAAGGTGTCCTAGACAGTTGTTTGTGGTTGTGGTTCCTAGGGTGTTGCTGGTAGGGTGTATACTAGGTGGCTCAGGCTAGGTAGTAAAAAGAGCCCATGTCCAAATCATGTTCTGGTTTTATATATGGTTTTGGTGCCTCTTTCAGTGTAGGTGTAGCAGATTTTTTCACTCTTTTTTTTTTTTTTTGTATATGCTACGCAAATTATAAGCCATTTTGGCAGTCAGATGCCATTAAACGTGTGCATGTGTGTCTGTCCATGGAAATTGTTCTGTGCAACCAGATTTGGTTATCTTGGTATCTGTTGTGCATTAGAATAATGTATTTGTGTGTGATTACAGTGGAGATCTGAAAGACGTGAATTAGACACAGGAAACAACTGAGTGAAAGACAAATTTTTGTTGACATTGTGATGAAAGCCTCAAAGTGCTCATTTGAACAGTGCACTTCCTGAAGTATGTGTGTAAAATTAAATAGGAATATACAGCTTTTTCAACGAACAGATTGAAAAACGCAATACATCAATCAATGTTAGAGGGGCCGTTTTTCCTCTGGGACTCATTTCCTACAACAAGCCACAAAAAAGGATCTTAGCTTGATGCTCACTAAGTAGTTTCATTTGATTATTCTTGACTGCTCATAAAAGTGACATGCACTAATTAAACAAGTTCGATTGATTTATCTTTTTTCCAGGTCATATACCGAAGTCCGGAAACAAAGATGGTCAAAATTAGAAAAAAATCTAATGGGATATTCTCTTTTGGTGCAGTTGAGTTTAATCGTTCCCAGAGTGCTCGTATTTCACTGACATCCGTACTTTGGATGGTTTAAAGCACTGATTAATGATATCGATGTTTGATCTGAATTGCGGCAAAATGTATTCAAGATGCTGAATTACTTTTTTGTCATATTTTTTGCTCTAAATTTAGATTTCTTTGATTGTGTCATTGATTAATTGATTTAAGTTAAATGACCAGCCAAAACTTAACTTGCCCTAACCCTGACTAATCTAATCCCTAAGGCTGGTGTTTACTTGGAAATCTGATGGCGTAACAGAGTTATGGGAAAGAAAATCAGTGTTACATTCAAGAGCAATTTTTAAAAGTGAAAACAAGGAAAGATGATGTTTGACCATAGCATCTATTCAGCTTTCACTGTTGAGGAAGCTACTTTGAAACTTTAGCTTGCCAAGCTTAAAGCTACTCATTATTTAAAATATTTGAAATACCCTTTCAGACAGCCGGACTGTAATGTGTTGCTTTCAACTAAATAACATGCTGTTTAAAGGCCCACTGAAGTGCCTTGAAACATGCAGCATTATTCAATCTGTTGACGTAATTTCCACTGAAACAGGAAGACAGGGCGGGACATAGGCCTATCGAACAGCTCCTCCCCCTTTTAAAACTAACCAATTGAGCTTAGTAATGCAACAGTTTCCACCTAATTTCTAACCGCTTCTCTTCCTAATCTCCATACGGTTTTAAAATAAATGGCCTGCGCCGACTTGCGCATATGATCCGCTCTGTGCTATCGTGTTTCTGGACAGGAGCTGACTGTGTGCGCGGTGCTGCGGTTCACGTGACACTAACGTGAAACCAGACTTCATTCTCCCCAATGGAAAGCATATTTACACTGTCTGAATCGTTCCCTATCCTCTATATAGTGCACTATGTGGCATTCACCATGTAGAAAATAGTAAATGTGTGAACAAGTGACCGATTTCAGCTGCAGCTTCAACGTCTGTTTATAATGTATAATGTATAATGTAATGTCAGATTCTAGAGAGCATTTGATTGGACAGAAAATCTGATGAGAAGCTGAAGTGCAGTGATGTCATCAAAGTCATGGATCCATATTGGCGGAAGTGAGAGACTGAAGTTTTGAATGCTTATATCTTTTACATTTTTTCATTGTTTTGGAGCACACTAGCTTATAGGCTAACATATTCATACTAAAACCAAAAAAAACCATGTTTTTCGTCCCATGTGTATTAGCTTTGAGGCCATCTAAATACTACCAATATTAAGTCTAAAATCCTGAAGGAAAGGCTATTGGGTGTTTAAAAAAGGAAAGAGGGCTTCAAAATATCCTGACCAAACTTCTTGTTTCACTAGGAAATACTACACCGCTACTTGTTGGAAAAATGAACAATTTTGATGTATACTCATGTTGAAAAAGTAGTTAGTAGCATCGCTACTTTTAGTCCAATATTTGTAGCAGGATTTGGTGTATCTTTTAAGGGTCCCAAAAGTGATGAAGTTTACAAATGGCATGCTTGGTGTTGTGTTTATATTGTAGCCGTAGCAGAACTAAATACGATGCAATTTGCAGGAAACGTGCTGTAAATTCACCAACCCAATTAAATGGGACTGTATTACAAGCTGCTGGTGAAACCGGAGCCTTATTTTAAGGCTCTCATTAATCAATGCCAAACCCCAAGGCTTACAGCAGCCTGCCTGATGCAGGACATGTAATTAACTCTTTAAACACAGGGAATAAAAATCAGGCCTGATTGCAGATACCAGTTATCCTTCCTGAGGGACGCAGACCATTAGCTTCCTAATGGGTCTTGCCCCGCAGAGGCGTAAACCATCAGCGGAACTGGCTCCGATCCCAACCGCAGGCCTCGTTACACTGCAGGAAATGAAGAATCACGTGTACACCCCTTTAGTACAATTTTTTAAATGGCCATCATCTGAAGATGATTGGCGTCTCCATGACCTTGGTTAATAAATTGAGGTTGTGGAATTCCAGCGGCATCCTGTTGATAGAACACTAGGTCACAGGAGTCAAAATGAGCTGCTTGGATTGTTTTGAGTAGCACTGCGATCTACAATTAAGTTTTGGTACCAAGGAAAACTCATTTGGTGCAGGTTGTGCCAGCGGCAGTTGAATTTAGATGATGAGATGACCAGGCGCGTTTGTGGTTAAAGAGCTATTTACTGCACTATGCAATGAAACATAATGTAGAATGAGAGAGAAATGTTTAACCGTAAAATAGCCTGTGCCGTTCATTTGAGTAATCAGTCGCGGGATGCGAGTTTAATGGCCTTTAATGGTCTGTTTCCTGATATCAGCTCCAATCAGCGGTCAAAGTGCTCAGCCATTCATGATCTTAGAAAAACACATTTCCCGAAAATAGCTCCAACACTTTCTCCATTCGTACCTCGCCCATGCTCCTTAATGAAATGGAAAAGTTGAACAGAACAGGAAAGAAGTGTCACCACAGGTTTTCTTTATTTTTGGAGGGAAACTGTTGTACTCCTCTTGTTCATTAGCTTAAAGAGAAAACAAACTGCAGAACAAATTAATGCTAACCTTAATTTCTACTTTTACAGGAGCAGCACTAAATAAAGGAGCTCGGAATGTGCATTAGGAGACGCGGCTGCTTTTAGAAGTCGGTGGAAAGCGAGCGGCCACATTTTTAAACCTTCGGGTTGGTTTTGGCAGTGCTCTCGTTAAAACGACCTTTGTGTTTCTCATTATGCTGCTCATAAGGAAGAGGTTAGCAACTCACAACCAAGACTGAATGC
Source organism: Coreius guichenoti (assembly GCA_039654105.1). Taxonomy (NCBI): domain Eukaryota; kingdom Metazoa; phylum Chordata; class Actinopteri; order Cypriniformes; family Gobionidae; genus Coreius; species Coreius guichenoti. Next base: position 6,752,649 of record CM077191.1, read on the forward strand.
AGTCCAGGTTAGAGTGGAATTCACAAACAAGAGGTAAACAGCTAACCCAACTGGAGGCAGACCTTTGGAGGTCAAATGCTACGCTCTTTTATCCCAGGTCGCATGTGCATGTAAAAAGTTTACTTGGTCTCTGGAGGAGTGATACACACCTGTGAGGCCACAGAACACATGACCTTTAATGGAATTACTGCTGGAAGCCTCGTGTTAACGCTAATGCTAGTTACAAATATCAAGGGCCCTCATTCAGCATTCAACATGCAATCTTCCTCTCCAGTGTTCTGTTAAGTTTTACATAGTTTATTTGTTGTAGCCATAGTTTTGAACTTTTGTAAATATTTTTTGTTGATTATATTCAGTAATTTTAGTCCGTTTTAGTCTATACAAAATGTGCATATATATATATATATTAGTGCTGTCAAAACGATTAATTGCGTTTAGTCACATTTAACATAAAAGTGTGTTTATATAATATATGTATGTGTATGTTATTTTATTTATGTGTTATATTATATTATATACTAATATTATATATAAGTGTGTGTGTGAGTGTACACAGACACATATGTATGCATATACAGTATATAGAAATAAATATATGTGTGTATATGTACACAGTATATAGAAATATATATATGTGTGAGTGTGTGTGTGTGTGTGTGTATGTACACACACACACACGTATATAAACAAACTTTTATGTTAGATGCGATTAATCGATTTAACAGCACTAATATATGTGTGTGTCTGTATAAATAAAATATTTAAACAATAAATTTTGAAATAATATATACAGTGGGGAGAACAAGTATTTGATACACTGCCGATTTTGCAGGTTTTCCCACTTACAAAGCATGTAGAGGTCTGTAATTTTTATCATAGGTACTCTTCAACTGTGAGAGATGGAATCTAAAACAAAAATCCAGAAAATCACATTGTATGATTTTTAAATAATTAATTTGCATTTTATTGCATGACATAAGTATTTGATACATCAGCAAAGCAGAACTTAATATTTGGTACAGAAACCGTTGTTTGCAATTACAGAGATCATACGTTTCCTGTAGTTCTTGACCAGGTTTGCACACACTGCAGCAGGGATTTTGGCCCACTCCTCCATACAGACCTTCTCCAGATCCTTCAGGTTTCGGGGCTGTCGCTGGGCAATACGGACTTTCAGCTCCCTCCAAAGATTTTCTATTGGGTTCAGGTCTGGAGACTGGCTAGGCCACTCCAGGACCTTGAGATGCTTCTTACGGAGCCACTCCTTAGTTGCCCTGGCTGTGTGTTTCGGGTCGTTGTCATGCTGGAAGACCCAGCCACGACCCATCTTCAATGCTCTTACTGAGGGGAGGAGGTTGTTGGCCAAGATCTCGCGATACATGGCCCCATCCATCCTCTCCTCAATACGGTGCAATCGTCCTGTCCCCTTTGCAGAAAAGCATCCCCAAAGAATGATGTTTCCACCTCCACGCTTCACGTTGGGATGGTGTTCTTGGGGTTGTACTCATCCTTCTTCTTCCTCCAAACACGGCGAGTGGAGTTTAGACCAAAAAGCTCTATTTTTGTCTCATCAGACCACATAACCTTCTCCCGTTCCTCCTCTGGATCATCCAGATGGTCATTGGCAAACTTCAGACGGGCCTGGACATGCGCTGGCTTGAGCAGGGGGACCTTGCGTGCGCTGCAGGATTTTAATCCATGACGGCGTAGTGTGTTACTAATGGTTTTCTTTGAGACTGTGGTCCCAGCTCTCTTCAGGTCATTGACCAGGTCCTGCCGTGTAGTTCTGGGCTGATCCCTCACCTTCCTCATGATCATTGATGCCCCACGAGGTGAGATCTTGCATGGTGCCCCAGACCGAGGGAGATTGACCGTCATCTTGAACTACTTCCATTTTCTAATAATTGCGCCAACAGTTGTTGGCTTCTCACCAAGCTGCTTGCCTATTGTCCTGTACCCCATCCCAGCCTTGTGCAGGTCTACAATTTTATTCCTGATGTCCTTACACAGCTCTCTGGTCTTGGCCATTGTGGAGAGGTTGGAGTCTGTTTGATTGAGTGTGTGGACAGGTGTCTTTTATACAGGTAACGAGTTCAAACAGGTGCAGTTAATACAGGTAATGAGTGGAGAACAGGAGGGCTTCTTAAATAAAAACTAACAGGTCTGTGAGAGCCGGAATTCTTACTGGTTGGTAGGTGATCAAATACTTATGTCATGCAATAAAATGCAAATTAATTATTTAAAAATCATACAATGTGATTTTCTGGATTCTCTCACAGTTGAAGTGTACCTATGATAAAAATTACAGACCTCTACATGCTTTGTAAGTAGGAAAACCTGCAAAATCGGCAGTGTATCAAATACTTGTTCTCCCCACTGTATATATATATATATATATAATTAAAAAAAATATTTTTAAAAGTTTTATTTATAATAATTCTATTTTTTCATATATATTCATGTTTCATTCATATATAACATGTTGGATTACGTTTACATTTTTATAAAACTAATACTACTACTAATAATAATAAATAACATTAATTTAGTCTGGTACGTTGCACTTTTAGTTGACCAGCTAACAAGTGCCCAAAAATCAATCTGAATTATTTATTATACTAATAATAAATAACATTAATTTAAACATTCAATCCCAATATTTAATTTGATTGATTTTTTTTCTACAGTATTTTTTGAATAATATTTCTAGTGCATTATCATTTCTTCTTTTTCTCACTATATATATATATAGTGAGAAAAAGAAGAAATGATAAAGAAGAAAGAAATGAAATGAAAAGAAGAAATGAAAAAGAAGAAATGATAGTGCGCTAGAAATATTATTAAAAAAATACTGTAGACCGGTATAGTTATTAGAACATAATAACTATATATATATATTTATATATATATAGTTATTATGTTCTAAAATGAATGGAAGTCCCATTTGGAACCTCAAAAAGTCCCAATCAAACACAACGCTTATAACATTTATGTTCTACATAAAGGGCCACAAAACACCAACTCTCCAAATTAAATTAGACTGTTCCTCAGAGATTTGAGTGAAAACACCTGGTTGGTGGATGCGGCGAGAGTGGACATGTTTTCAGTCCTCCATCTCGCTCCACATGACCGTAACAGTCATGCTAGCAATGGTACGATGCACTTTTAGACCCCTACAGAGTTTTACACAGCACCACCGTAAAGTCCAACCACAATCTTTCCAGGATTAGTCTTTCCATGATTTAACGCTGCTCTCTCCTGACCCCTGGAATGCAGTGAATGACGGATCTATTTTCTTACATTGTTTCACCTGCTCTAAATAAAACCACATGTTGCGAGGGACCGCCTCACCGGTCTTTCGGCCGTAATGGGAAGCATATTGGGGGGTTGCAAGGAGCCGCAGACAGTCGGGGGGGCTTCCATTAGACCAAAGCGTAACACTCGGAGGAAGACAAGGGCAGTGTACGGAGATAATACCAAAAATCAGAGGTGAAATATGGGGCAGTGCCATGAAAGGAAGTCCCATCAAAATCCAAAACCCAGTCTCCAGGCCGTGTACGGTTACAGAGGAATCCGATAGGTCTCTCTGTTCAGTTGTTCTCTGATTATGGTGATTTGCTGGTTTGGAACCGTACATGTTTTTTCTGATGTTTTCTTCATTGCAAACCTTTCCTGCACGCTGCTGTTGATCTCCTAGTGTTAGAGATGTTCTTAATCACTGGTTTGAGATCAGTACAGTTGATTGGGGTGAGACCTTTTAATTCCAACAGATTGCAGCCTGGAGGCCAGAAAAGCAAATGCGACGATTCATGTTAAAAGAGACACCATTTGATTGGAGACTGTCAAGTCAGTTTTATTTGTATAGCACTTTTCAGAATACACATTGCTTCAAAGCAGCTTTACAGAAAGTCATGATGTTAATCTTTATAATATCTTCATGCCTTATAGTCACATTTAGCAGATTAGAGCTGGGCGATAACATAACTTACATTTTGCGACAATCAAGCAGTTGAGATTTGCTATATATAATATTGTTTTATGTGAGTGTACTGCTAAAGAAAACAGACACTACAGGCTGGTGCTCTTATGTTCTTATCAGTAAACCCTTGTCCCACTGAAAATAAACCTATTAAACTAGCCTTAGCTGGTCTTAACTGGCCATCAAACTGATTTTCACTAGTCAGTACACAGAGGAAAAGGGTGTCAAAATTGTACCTTTAGGGGTACAACAGCTTGTCACTGGGGCAGTACCCTTAAAAGGACATATTTGTGCCTTTTGTACTCCTAAAAAGTGCATATTAGTACCTTAGAGTATAAATATGTACCTTAAGGTACCACTATAAACCCTTTTGTGGTAAAAAATGTACAAATATGTCCTTTTAAGGGTACTGCCCCAGTGACAAGCTGTTGTACCCCTGAAGGTACAATTTTGACACCCTTTTTCTCTGTGTGCCATCTCTGATGGTATCAGAAGTGTTTTGGGCACTTGTCGCCTAGTTGACCAACTAACAAGTGCCCAAAAATCAGTCTGAATATCAGCATGACCAGGCTGACCATTAAACTGAGACCAGAAAACAACAAGAAGTTGAAAAATGTTTGTTCCTTCTTCAGCAGTGTGGACTAGTCAACTTGTGTGATTTTGGTCAACATGAATAGCTAACTTGTGAACAAATCTGTAACCTTTAAACAGTCTCTTTAGCTGTTGGTTTTGGGAAGCACAATGTGACTCATGTAGGCTGTCTCAGTCCAACTAGTCATAAGCAGGTGTCCATTTCATGCTAATGGTCTCCTGTATTAATGTATGGTTAATATTTATCCCTACAGTGAACTCACATAGCACATAGCATTTTTTTAAGCTTTCTAGCAATAGCAAATTAGCGATGGCAGCCTTGTTATTTATGCCTGGAATCAACTGCTAAAGTTGATAAATTCATATATTTATTCTTCCAAACACTCTTATGTGCCATTTTCGATGAGTTCTTAGAGAAAGTGTTTTTTTAACAAAACTTAAACATTCAGCATTTAGCAATTGCAAGCACGTTAGCTTTTCACTGTGCAACGGTGACATCTGGTGGCTGTGTAAGTAACAACAGGCTTTCCTCACTTGCTAGTTGCTACAACGAGGCTCTGCGACAAGTGGGACCCTCCATGGTATGACCTTCTCATTTGACCCCTGTTTTGTTTTAAGCCTTGTTTTAGCAACTTATTGTTCCCCACATGCGTCTCCGCAGGTTATTTATGTGTTTTCTGCATACAGCACATCTGTCACCACTGGTATCGGAGTCACAGATCTGCGATTGAGATCTGAAGAGAACAATTACAGCTGATGACGAACAGGCAGACAGCTGCAGAGTGGGTAATGAGATTGAGAGTGTGCGTCTGATCACGTAACTCAGAGGACGTGCGTAAAGACGAGCACACTACAAAACTGAAGCTCATTGCCATTTACAGGTACGATCAGGGAGGAAAGTAATCTAAAAATGAATGCATATATTATAGTTGTAGTGTGCCTGAAACACACTCAGTATATGCTTTAGACCAGGAGTTTAGATGCCACAAACCCCCATCCCAAAATTGAATAGGCAGCTATATATTTTTATGTATAAATACTAGTTCTGTCAAACGATTCATTGCGATAATCACTTCTAAAATAAAAGTTTGTGTTTACATAATATATCTTTGTGTTTATGTATATATAAATACACACACACACATGTATATATTTAAAAAAAAAATCATATTTATAATTAAACATGCAAATATTTCGTAAATATATACATGTGTGTGTGTTCAAATATACATAATTATACACAGTACACGCACATATATTATGTAAACAAATTTGTTTTTGGATGCGATAAATCGCGATTAATCGTTTGACAGCCCTAATAAATACCCAATTTATAATGTGAAAAATAAATATTATAAATAGGAGTAAAATATTGTTTTGGAAAATATTTAGTTAAGTTCTTTTTCTACTAACTATAGAACTGTAAAACTACGTTTTATTTATTTTAATCATATTTTTATTATTTTAATCTATTTTTATTTATTTGTATTTAAATCTATTTATTTTATGTTTTTATTAATTATGTATTTATATTTATTTATTTAAATCTATTTATTATTTTATCTTATAATTTATTCCTTTAGACCTTATAAACCTTCCCAAACTATAACTGGCCACGATATAAAGTGATATCGTTAGAGATTTTGCTATATTGTTTATATTGCGGTATGTAAATATACCTTGAAGTTCATGACACTTTAGAGTGATAAAGAAAAATGCATGAATGAGGAATAAAGAACGGGGCATACATTAAAAAGAGTTATCAAGCGCAACAAGCCGTAAATGTATATTGCAGTATTAATTATGAATGATATATCCTTGCACATCATTATTTTTTTCATTCATGTGTCCTCATAATCGTTAATCAAAATAACTTCTCCTCGCTCATGCAGCGACATCTGTTCTCTTCTCTGATGATGTGTTTACTGGCCTGAGGGCGGGGCAACCTGTCACTCACATGAGATAAACCAATAGCAAACCACACCCATCCAACAATCCAATCAATTCCCAAGGGACAAAATCAAGTTCCTCCCTACATTTTTTTTCTTGTTCAAGAAGCCTTTTTCTTTTCGAACAAACTTTGTTCTATAACACGATTCCTCAAATAATGCGTCTTTCTGTGGAGAGGTGTGTACTTTTCTAAGCACAGAGTCTCCCAAGGTTTTCCACTGAGGTCAATAATTCCATGTATAAAGCAAAAAAACAAATAGCATTTGTTGCCAAGGTTCTTTTGAGCAGCGGTCAGATGATAAATGACATCCCTGTGATTGTGTGATGTTCTGCAAGGACTCGCTTTCATAGGATTTCTTGGGGTTTGGAACAGTGCGAGTGGTTTTCCTTGAATTTCTGTTTTAAACTCTCATTGGTTTAGTTTCTTATTTTATACTGCAGAAACATGCATTTATGTTTGTAATTTTCTTGTTTGCAATATTCCTAAAATAAATATTTTGGTTAGAAGTAAAAGGGATTTACAGCCTAATGCCATTTTATCATCAACCTAAAACTTTTTAGTCTTGTTCTTTTGTAAACCATCATGTGTTGGTGTTTTGAAGAACTTAGAAAGCAAAATACTGACCTGAAGAACCTATGAAACATCAAGAACTTTTAATCTCCAAAGAACCATATATAGATAATATACCGTTCTAAAGTTTTGGGTTGGTAAGATTTACATAGTTAGGGTCTGTTTGATCGGACCACACGGACCAGCCTTCGCTCCCCACGTGCATCAATGAGCCTTGGCCGCCCATGACCCTGTCGCCGGTTCACCACTGTTCCTTCCTTGGACCACTTTTGACAGATACTGATAGATACTGCCATCACAATTTTGCCCTTGTCAAACTCGCTCAAATCCTTACGCTTGCCCATTTTTCCTGCTTCTAACACATCAACTTTGAGGACAAAATGTTCACTTGCTGCCTAATATATCCCACCCACTAACAGGTGCCGTGATGAAGAGATAATCACTGTTATTCACTTCACCGGTCATAATGTTATGCCTGATCGGTGTATAGCAATCATGTTGCTTTAGCTTTTTTCAGTGTATGATGACTCTGTCCACCGGTGAAAGCACATACAATGGGCATGTGCGCGTCGGTACTAGACCTTGGAGCAGTGGAAGAAGGTCGCCTGGCCTGAAGAGTTCTGTTTTCCTTTACATCACATGGACTGCCGTGTACATGTGCGCCATTTAACTGGGGAAGTGATGGCACCAAGATTCACTGTGGGACAACGACAAGCGAGTGTGACGCTCTGAACAGTGTTCTGCTGGGAAACCCTGGGTCTGGCCATTCATGTGAACATAAATTTGACATGTGCCACCTACAAACATTGATACAGACCAGGTACACCCCTTCATGACACTGGTGTTCCTGGTGGAAGTGGCCTCTTTCAGCTGGATAATGCAGCCTGTCATACTGCAAACATTGTTCAGGGATGGTTTAAGGAACATGATGAAGAGTTCAAGGTTTTGTAATGGCCTACAAATTTACTTAAGAACAAACAGCATTTGCTTATTTGTCTTAAATGTCTTCACTGTGACTATTGATTAATTTAACGCATCCCTGCGGAATCATATTCATTTCTTTTTTAAAAAATCTTACTGACCTCAAACTTTTGAACTACCGGGTAGTGTAGCTCAACTCAACTGTATACAGCCAAAAATATTTCGATTTACCCTCTTAAAAATAAGCTGTAAATAAACTTCAATGGAACATTTTAAAAAGTTCTTAGGGAAGCCCAAATAAATCTTCCAATGCATCGCTCTGAAAACTCCTTTTTTTAGCTTGTCTTGGCACCTTTATTTTTAAGAATGTAGATGCAAATAGACTATTTTTCCATTAAATTCAATTTCTTAAAATCTCATATGTTTTAATTACATATATAATTTCATATACAGAATTCACATGAGTCACAAAAAATTGGTACAATCACAGGTCAATAACCTGAAATAGAATAAATATAAGAACTCTTTGATTAGTAAATGCTATTGATAGATGAGTTAATTGTAATAGTGATGTGACTATCAAAGTGTGTAAGAAAACTACCGTCTATATGTTAATGTCATTATTTCCATTTAGTAGTCATGTCAACAGCTCTAGTCATGTTAGTGCTAAACATTTTGACTAAGTTATGTTTTCGTGCTTACATATGTAAAATACTTATGTAGCGGAAGCAAGCCAGTAAGCGGTCTTTAACGTCCTTGTTAGCGCACGCGCATCCCGAATCCCGCTCGGAGTGGGTCGAGTAGGACCGGTTATATTTGGTGCCGTGACCCGGATGGGAGTGAGGTTTAGAGGATGAGTGTAAAGGAGGCAAGCTAGTAAGAGCTGTGTGTGTAAACCTCCCATGCCAGAGACGCCAGTTCGAATCCTGCTCAGAGCAGGTCGAGTAGGACCGGTTACACTTCCACCCATTTCGGATCCTTTTTTCTAATTAATGTGTCTAAGAAAAAAGGAATAGATTCAGAAAAGTCTGTTATTGCAGAGACATACAGTTGATCTGGTAATGCCCAGCCATGGTGACTCCAAAATACCAGGATGTGAGGAGCGTGAGGTCAGGGGGTCGATGGTTACCATGGCAACAGTGACTACATTCAGAGTCACAATAATGCTCAGTGTTCCGAACAGAACCCTTCTGTACGCCAGCCCGTATGATGTCACGGTGATGTCATTACGAAGTGGTTCTGGTTTCAGTTCCGAAAACAGTTTGATCCTCGAATATCATCTTAATATCCATTGTAAATCAGCGACTGCAGAGCTTCTAAAGAGGCTGTAGCTTTGTACTTTCATGTGATCTGCTGTCAGTCTGCCAAAGAAGGATAAAAGCTGTTAGTATATGTCATAGCAAGAGCGATCTGATAATTAAATTTCGTTTGAGCTTCAACAGATACCACTAATTGGGAAACTCATGCACTAAAGTGTGAGTGCTGTCTTCTCTGGACGGCTTTAACCAAGTTATTAAGGAGAAGGTGACGGGTCATAAATGAACACGCATTTTTGCAGTCGGGACTCTTATCAAGCTCTGTTCAGAGAACCTGCACCTGCTGTTCACAAAAGCACAGGAAACAAACTGACATTCAGGAACATTTTATCTTAATGTCTACATTGATTACCACAGAATATTAGGGCATCAATTGCCAACGTGAGGTAGGAGGTATGAATATGAAAAAATTACTATTCTGTCATTTACTCACCCTCATGTTGTTCCAAACCTGTAGGCTTTCTTTCCTCGACATGAGGGTGAGTAAATGAAGGAATTTTTATTTTTGAGTGAACTATCGCTTTAAAAATGTTTACACAAAATTGGATTATAAATGGAGAACTATCACTTTTATTTCTAAGATAATGACTAGACGGCACTTGCTGAAAGTCAAGGTCATGTGACTACAATGTCACAGACTAACTGTTTTAAGCATTTATTACATCCAAACTACGTCCAAAATTGTGCACAAGTAGAAATATTGCTTTTTGTATACTATATTAGTATAATAGACATATTTGGACGCAGGTATGTGTTTTATTTTACATACCAGTGTTATTTTAGTATTATTTTTCTACTATTATAGTATTTATTAATATTTTACATGAACTTTCTTATATCATCAAATTAAAAATTTTAAGTTTTAGTAATTTTGTTGTATGCTTTGTCATTTTTATTACTTTTAAAATTATATATATATATATATATAGCTTTATTTTATTACAATTTTAGTTTTAGTAATTTTAGTATTTCAACTTGTTTTAAAAACTAGTTTCAGATTTTCTAATATTTCTATTGTAATTTATTTCAGCTTTACTTCAATTATTGGAAACTATTTTTAATACAACAACACTGGAAGTAGTGCATCCAAAAATGAAAATTCTCTCATCATTTACCCATTGTCATGTTGTTCCAAACCTGTATGAGTTTCTTTCTTCTGCTGAACACAAAATAAGATATTTTGAAGAATGTTGACAGACAGTTGTTGGACCCCATAGTATTTTTTTCCCTACTATGGAAGTCAATGGGGCACATCAACTGTCTGGTTACCAACATTCTTCAAAATATCTTCTTTTGCGTTCAACAGAAGAAAGAAACTCATACAGGTTTGGAACAACATGACAATGGGTAAATGATGAGAGAATTTTAGTTTTTGGATAAACCATCCCTAAATAATGCTCTAACTTGAGTTTACAGACACGTCGAGGGCCTGTTAAAGATAAAGATTAAACTTGGTTTTAAGCAGTAATGTAATGTAAAGTCTCTATGGAGCTGTGCGGTAATGTTGTGCTGTGTAATCTAAATGTAATGCCGCAGTCTGTTCCTCTCGCACGCTGCCTCCTTTCACACAGGGTTATTATGGGTAATCAGTCCAGCCATTATAGCCCTTCATCACAACCATGTTGTCGTGAGGTCTTTCATCATGCTTTTTTTTATTATGCATTATAGCCTAAAAGGTAACATTAGTTATTATGTTCTGTTGTCTATTAATGTATATACGGCTGCATAATGCCAGATGCATTATAGAGAAACAAATGTCTTTTCAGTGAAATTTAAATTGCTCTCTATTCATCAAATAAAGGCTTCAGAAGTCTACTGCTTTTATATGGTAGGCTTCTTTATAGAGATAGCTCACGGTGGTCACGTAGTCAGCTAGTCCCACAATCAACTAGTTGAATTATGAGGTTGACTCAGTGACTTAAATTGTTTTATGCCATGGTCTGTCTGAATACTTGATTCTGATTGGCTGGAAGGTGTGCAATAAAATCCTTTAATGCACAGCTAGCCGTGGATTATCCTTACAAAAAAATCGAACAAGTAAGGGATAATCCACGGCTAGCTGTGCATTAAAGGATTTTATTGCACACCTTCCAGCCAATCAGAATCGAGTATTCAGACAGACCATGGCATAATGTAAAATTAGAATATATATATATATATATATATATATATATATACACACACACATATTTTTATTTTACATATTTTTAGCTTGCTACTCGTTAGATTTTTTTAAATATTATTTTAATATTATATATATACACATACAATATTTATTATATTTTTAATTATTTAAATTGTTAAAATAATCTAACAATGTAAAATTAGAATATACAGCATGTAAACTTTTCTTGGTTTTTTTTGCAATTTTTACACCAAAAAAAAAAGATTTTATGTGTGTATGTATCGCGGTTAATCATAAATAATACACACTCCTTTATGTTTATGTTTAAGAAGTATTTGCATGTATATACTGTATATATATTTATATAATTTATCTTATATATAAATTTTTTATATATAAACATAATATATTTTTCTTAAATATATACATGCATGTGTGTGTATTTATATATACATAATAATTATACACAGTACACACACATATATTATGTAAACACAAACTTCTATTTTGGATGCGATTAATCGATTGCCCAGCACAAATGTACATATATATATATAGAGAGAGAGAGAGAGAGAGAGAGAATTTTTAGAGAGAGAGTGTGTGTGTAAATTTATGAAATAATATATAAATATATTAGTTGTTACTGAAGAGTATATATTCAACATTACAGCAACTAATTACAGTAGAAGCAAAAGTTTGGTCCGGTCACTTAAAATAGACCAAACCAAACAGAATATTCTGTCATTACTGTTCTTTTACTACTAACTGCCTCAAAACGCTTTCTTTCTTTGAATGTCCTCCTCACCTTTACGTGTGGATTTTGATTGGCTGGCAGCTACTGTGGTCAGATCCGCAGGAAGGCCCACATACACTCCTCCATAGTTCCTGCACAACACACAGTTAGATCTCACATGCTACACATCCATTATTATTGTCCTCATTCAGTCTCATATTGATTCATATTATCATGTTTTCAAAGGACTGTCTAACCTTCGTTTCTCATCATCTGGTGAAGGTTCTTCTGACCTGCATCAAGAGAATAAAGATGAAGCCATCTCTGTGATCGACACATCTGTCAGATATCAATACATGCTCTCACTCTCATGTACTTTATTGTATTTTACTGTCATTGACGGTCACTCGCATAGTAAAATACAATAAAGTACATAAGTACTCTGCTTAAAAAGATGCCTCATCAAAACACTCCATACCGCATTCAGAAGCAGTTTTCATCTCAAGACCCTGTTGATGGACTCTATAGTATTTATTAATATTTTACAAGGTATATTTTATTTGATGGGAAAGAATACAGCCTGCTCATTAGATTTCAGCGCACATGACATTTTCACAATCAATGTTTTTGTCCACTGAAAAAGTCATGAAACGGAAGTCACGATAGTCTTTTATTTCCTATTGTGACGCAGATCCGAGTAAAATGGCTTCTCGAACAAGAACAAATGTAGGGTGGGATTTTGTTCATGAGAAATTGATTGGATGGTTGTGTTTTGCTATTGGTTGATCTCATGTGAGTGACAGGTTTCCCCGCCCTCATGACAGTAAACATGTCATCAGAGAAGAGAAGAGGTCTGCATCCGAAATCACATACTCTCTTTAGTAGGTACAGTCAAACCAAAAACTATTCAGACACCAGATATAATTTTTTACTAGTGGGTGCAGGACGCTATAGTTCATTTATGTAAGTGAGGATAGCAAAATAAAGTAAACTGTGACATATTATACCCAAAAATTCTTCATACAGTGGACAACCAGTAAAATTGATAAAAAAATTGGGACCAAAATGATTCAGACACTTTGACCTGAACATGTTTTGCTGAAGTGTTTTTTCTTTAATTGCTAATGTGACCTTTTACACCACAGACTGAACAAAATGAAGCATTGCTTGGTAATTGGTTGACCTAAATTGGTCTTATCTAATTGTGTACTTAAATTTAACAGCTGATTGGTTGATTGTAATCCATTACATACCTTTCTATCAAAGTTATCTGACATTATCAAGATGAATTTGCTCCGACACAGTTTAACTCTGAAATTCTTGTCATATTTTATCATCATTTTCTAAACTATAGCGAATAAACTGTGATAATGTGAGAAAATGTTGAAGTTGTCTGAATAAATTTGGGTTTTACTGTATGTATTTTGAAATAATTGTTTCGCAACTGCAAAAAAAAGTATGTTCTATATAGTATAAGTGCGTGTTACAAGCTACTCGTAAGTTAAGTTACATTCAAGCTACCCTTCTGAAAAAGTATTTAGCTACAAGTTACTATCAAAAAGTAGCTAGCTACATTGAAACTACTTATTTTTTTACAATGACATTGTTACAAATAACTGAATAATTGTTAATGAAGAATGTTATAAGTAAAATATTTGGGATTTAAAACAACATAACGCAATGCAATTATGATTTCAAAGAGTATAGGGTGAATTCAGGTTGTCATTTCAATGGCAAAAATTGTCCGAATCATTTGATTTTGACTATCCGATACACACAATACTCAAATATAGCCTATATCTCTAACTGGCTGTCAAAGTGCAAAATTGCTACAAATGTAACATCAGTGCAAGAACAAAATGTATGCAACTTAAATTAAATACTCAGGATTAGTCAAAAATGCGTGTTAAACTCACAGCACATGCAGTGATGGAGCGCGCAGCATATACTTTAAACAGAACCGCCCTGAGATGCCAATCATGAACACAGCGCACTGTGTTCACGCTGCTCACGTGAACACAGTGCGCTTTGCTTGGAATCCTGCCACAACCAGCCTTTGCCATGTGATAAGTGCACTACTATATCGCAATTTATTTTCTGTTCGATTAGTGGTCTTTTAAGTTCATTACAAAACTGTGGCGGGACCAAGCGGCAACCTCCCGCGGTCTCTCTTGAAGCCAACACGGAAGTGACTTAAACTGCAATTCATCGACTGGCCGCTAGAGACAGGCTCCAAAAGGGAGTCAAATCTGTATCTCCCCCATGTTAAAATGCCCAAATTTACAGCAGAAAAAAATTTGTTTACAGCCTGGTGCAAAAAGTGGTTTTGGCCTATACAGCTAATTTTGCCCTTCATGACAACTGTGAGGGGGGTGAATTTTTTTTATAACACATCCGTTTAAATTATATTAAGCCTTAAAGTTTTGCATAATTAAGGGCGTGGCCACTTGAGTGACAGGTGGATTGCCACTATTGTCGAGTTAGGCGGGCGTGGTTTCAGCAACCAGGCACCTCAGCTCCACCCAAATATCCAGATTTAACACGTTATAATGTAAAATATCTAGCTTCCGGCGAACCGCCTTCCTTATTCAACTTACAAAAAAAGCGTAACTGGCGCGACGATGACGTCAGACGTAGCGAAAGCGTTTTGAACTGCAAGAGGCGTTACACTTTCTTAGTAAGTTTTCTTTCTTCGATTAGCTTCAGAAGGCCTTTATTAACCCCTGGAGCCGTGTGGAGTACTTTTATAATGGATGGATGCACTTTTTTGGGCTTCAAATTTTGGGCTGCCATTCACTGCCATTATAAAGCTTGGAAGAGCCAGGACATTTTTTTATATACAGGGGGGAGAACAAGTATTTGATACACTGCCGATTTTGCAGGTTTTCCTACTTACAAAGCATGTAGAGGTCTGTAATTTTTATCATAGGTACTCTTCAACTGTGAGAGACGGAATCTAAAACAAAAATCCAGAAAATCACATTGTATGATTTTTAAATAATTAATTTGCATTTTATTGCATGACATAAGTATTTGATCACCTACCAACCAGTAAGAATTCCGGCTCTCACAGACCTGTTAGTTTTTCTTTAAGAAGCCCTCCTGTTCTCCACTCATTACCTGTATTAACTGCACCTGTTTGAACTTGTTACCTGTATAAAAGACACCTGTCCACACACTCAATCAAACAGACTCCAACCTCTCCACAATGGCCAAGACCAGAGAGCTGTGTAAGGACATCAGGGATAAAATTGTAGACCTGCACAAGGCTGGGATGGGCTACAGGACAATAGGCAAGCAGATTGGTGAGAAGGCAACAACTGTTGGCACAATTATTAGAAAATGGAAGAAGTTCAAGATGACGGTTAATCTCCCTCGGTCTGGGGCACCATGCAAGATCTCACCTCGTGGGGCATCAATGATCATGAGGAAGGTGAGGGATCAGCCCAGAACTACACTGCAGGACCTGGTCAATGACCTGAAGAGAGCTGGGACCACAGTCTCAAAGAAAACCATTAGTAACACACTACACCGTCATGGATTAAAATCCTGCAGCGCACGCAAGGTCTCCCTGCTCAAGCCAGCGCATGTCCAGGCCCATCTGAAGTTTGCCAATGACCATCTGGATGATCCAGAGGAGGAATGGGAGAAGGTCATGTGGTCTGATGAGACAAAAATAGAGCTTTTTGGTCTAAACTCCACTCCCCGTGTTTGGAGGAAGAAGAAGGATGAGTACAACCCCAAGAACACCATCCCAACCGTGAAGCATGGAGGTGGAAACATCATTCTTTGGGGATGCTTTTCTGCAAAGGGGACAGGACGACTGCACCGTATTGAGGGGAGGATGGATGGGGCCATGTATCGCGAGATCTTGGCCAACAACTTCCTTCCCTCAGTAAGAGCATTGAAGATGGGTCGTGGCTGGGTCTTCCAGCATGACAACGACCCGAAACACACAGCCAGGGCAACTAAGGAGTGGCTCTGTAAGAAGCATCTCAAGGTCCTGGAGTGGCCTAGCCAGTCTCCAGACCTGAACCCAATAGAAAATCTTTGGAGGGAGCTGAAAGTCCGTATTGCCCAGCGACAGCCCCGAAACCTGAAGGATCTGGAGAAGGTCTGTATGGAGGAGTGGGCCAAAATCCCTGCTGCAGTGTGTGCAAACCTGGTCAAGAACTAAGAAAACGTATGATCTCTGTAATTGCAAACAAAGGTTTCTGTACCAAATATTAAGTTCTGCTTTTCTGATGTATCAAATACTTATGTCATGCAATAAAATGCAAATTAATTACTTAAAAATCATACTGGATTTTTGTTTTAGATTCCGTCTCTCACAGTTGAAGAGTACCTATGATAAAAATTACAGACCTCTACATGCTTTGTAGGCAAACCTGCAAAATCGGCAGTGTATCAAATACTTGTTCTCCCCACTGTAACTCCGATTGTATTCGTCTGAAAGAAGAATGTCATATACACCTAGGATGACTTGAGGGTGAGTAAATTATGGGGTAATTTTCATTTTTGGGTGAACTATCCCTTTAAATCAGAAATAGACATAGAGTGCAATAATGAATCAATTTAAAAAGGCTATTATTCACATCCTGTATGTGCTTTAAGTCTTCGACGTAGACAGCGTTTTAGTGTTTAGTTTGCATAACTTACAGTCGACTCATTTCAAATATCCACTCCTGTATGTCCTTTACATAATCATCAGACGATCTCTTGTCCGTGGACAGACTGTAAAGCCGCAAGATGCGTGATGTAACAACAGATGGCAGTAATGAACAAATTTAGTTTGTGATCTAATAAGAAAAAGACGCTGCGCTGCTTCACTGCATTAGACTCGTAACTCGTCAGAACCCAAAATGGAATGTAGCTTTTGGTCGCGCTACACCACTACTTGCTGGATAAAGTAGTTAGCTACTGGAAAAGCTACACTGTTTTAAAAGTAACTGAGCTACTGAAAAATGTAGTTAAACTAGTAGTGCCCAACACTGTGTAGTATGAATGTAATCTGGACGCACTACATTTGTCAGTCTCAGTTGCGTCGCTTCACTGCCATTCACAAATCCTTTCCCGTGGCCTCATGGGATAGTAAAGTGTCCATTGTACGCACACTTCAGAATCTCACCGTAAGAAGTAGGTCATCAGGGGACTTTTTGCCTACTGTTTTATGAGCACTGTGAATTTGGACATACTTCTTTTGTCACATACTGTTTTGTATGCGATTTCGGATGCAGCCGAGATGAGGCTGCAAGAGGGAGGGGCTGTTATTTTGATTAAAGATTATGAGGGCACATGAATTTAGAAGAAAATAATGTGCATGGATAAATCATTTATAATAAATACTGCAATGTTTCATAAAAAATTAGAATTTCATGGTGATGTTAAAATTACTTCATTTTCATTCACATCAAATTAAATATGCCATTTCTCTAATGTCACTATGGAGATTTTGAATAGGATTTTAACTTGTGAAATCCAATCTAAAGCCAAATGGTTTCACTCACTGTGACCGACAGCATGTTCATTGTTGTGCATCGAGAGTGGAAAATCATTAAATCATATCAGTTTTATAGACGTTAAATGCAGGGACGTGCAGAGAGTTCCTCAGGGGCAGGGGCTCAAATGTAAAAAATGGGCATATATATCTATCACTTCCAATATAACAATTAATAGTAGCCTATTCAGTGGCGTGCGGTGGTGTTTTAAAATGAAGAGGCATTTTTTTACATATCAAATGTAAATATATGTCTCTACTTTTCATT
Source organism: Coreius guichenoti (assembly GCA_039654105.1). Classification (NCBI taxonomy): domain Eukaryota; kingdom Metazoa; phylum Chordata; class Actinopteri; order Cypriniformes; family Gobionidae; genus Coreius; species Coreius guichenoti. The sequence goes on from CM077191.1 coordinate 6,770,600, forward strand.
TTCCTGTTTAAATAAACAGAAGTTGTTTACTAACGTTTTAATTAGTCTTTCATTCAGGCCGATTCCAGAACACACATGAAATCAAGAGGCAGGATTTATCGCGTGACCCAATCATATCCAATTATAACCGATCATATCCAATCATAGCGCGATTTTGGTGGGTCTGTTAAAAGTCAATAGGCTCTGGCAACCCCCTGCGGGTGTCGCTGTTGGAGAGTGTTACTTTATAAAAACGAGTGATTTTTATACTTTTTAATGTAAATTTTTTTTTATATTTGCGTCGTTTTATTTTTGTAATATATATTGTCGCTTTCAGTTTTTTTGAAGAGACACTGCCTCTCTTGCTTCCTTCTTGACAGCCTACATTTCGAATAATAGCTTTGATTAATGATGAAAAAGGTTTAAAAACCGTGATTGTTTGGCTTGTTTTTTCCTGCCGTCGAGCCACAGGCGTTCACTGAATGACCCATATGGCTTGCGTCGCGAGAGGTTCCTGACTGATGTTGTAAGCAGACAGTTTGGTGACAATTGTGAATATGGGATAGATACAAACTTATTGTATTTTACTTTTACAATGAGCAGAATAATTACAACAAAAAGAAAAAATATAGAGGAGGCAGTGTCAGAATGAGCAGTCAAGCAAGACACGCCACCCATAGCAACGCGTTATGGCAACCACATTTCAGACTGAAATAAACAGGAATTTTCCGACTTTTGAGTGCTTTGTTACTGTTTTGTACACGTTGTTATATTAATTATAATTCAAATTCAGTTTTATTGGCCACAATATTATTGATGATTGTTGAGAGGGGCACTTTTGATTAATTTTCAGCCCTCCCCTCTGCACGTGCCTGGTTAAATGCTAAAAGCACTTCAAAAAGAAGACACACGCTGATGTCATAACAAATTTGCTGTCTAAACACGCTCGGGCGTTTTTCCACCGATGGCACGGTTGCCGTCTGCTGTCCTTGTCAGGAAACTGTGAGGTGTCAGTCGTTGAGGGGGATGGGTAATGATTGTTGATTGGCTAGCATGCGTTCGGACCCTCAGGGGCCCATGTGCACCACAAAAGCCACTGAACGGTTAGCTGGAACAGGCCGAGTGATTCTCCCTCAGGATTCAGTGAGTGTATTTTTGTGCACATATGCTGTGTTGAGCTGTTCTGTACCAATTGTGCTAATGAATTCAGCTCAGCGCTCCGTATTTGTGCTGTTATTAATTTCTGTCGGATGTTAATGGTCGTGACATTCATTCTGTGGATCAGATTCGTGAATATGGCATGTTTGGATATGTCGTGAATTAAATTACTCACACATCCTTGGCAGCTTCTGGACCTGTAAGACAGAGAAGAAAGTATAATTTATCTTTAAAATAATTTAAAGAATTTATGTTTTAAGTCAATATATACTGTATACATACACACATACACACACTGTATATTCGTATATATATGTGTGTGTGTGTGTGTGTATGTATGTATATTTTAATTAATAATTGTATTTTCAGACAAGAGGTCAACAGGCCTCTCTATACACACACTTTTAATCAATAATTGTATTTTCAGACAAGAGGTCAACAGGCCTCTCTATACACACACACACACACACACACACACACACACTTTTAATTAATAATTGTATCCTCAGACAAGAGGTCAACAGGCCTCTTCACCTTCAGCTTGTCCTCAGTGTGACACTGCACTAATAACACAAGCCCTGCTGTCAATCAAGGGCTGACATCATACACAGAGCAGAAGAGCTGAACATCACACAGATGATGCCAAAGTCCCTTTCAAGGGAAGTCTGTTCACTTTGTGGCCATATTTGCAACGCCTCCGGGCAGCTATTTCGGGCATACAAGACGAAGTCCAATTTATTTGAATGGGGGAATCCTGGAATCTCAAAAACTGCTTGCCGAACTCACAATTAAATAACATATTTCAAATCAGCAACAAAATCTGACATGAACTGTCCCATAAATGTTGTTTCTTATGAGATTTTTTTTCAGGCTAGACGAGCCAATGCGCATGTGCAGTCCTAAGCGTAAGTCTCAGGTTTCTATGGGAACCGGAGCTTCTAACGGCAGCTGCAGTGACGCAATGACTTTACCAATCAGCGATTTGCTCTTTTACTTTAGAAGGCGGGACTATTCCGCCATATTGCGCATTGCAGTTTTGCCCATTCATAAGTAATAGGAGTGAACCGTCTTTCTATATCTATAGTCTTTAATGATGCTCAATTGTCTGAATACAGTGAACAGATCGTAATATCGTGTTGGTCCCCCTTTTGCTGCCAAAACAGCCCTGACCTGTCAAAGCGTGGACTCCACTAGATCCCTGAAGGTGTGCTGTGGTATCTGGCACCATGATGTTAGCAGCAGATCCTTTAAGTCCTGTAAGTTGCGAGGTGGGGCCTCCATGGGTCGGACTTGTTTGTTCAGCACATCCCACAGATGCTCGATTGGATTGAGATCTGGGGAATTTGGAGGCCAAGTCAACACCTCTAACTCGTTGTGCTCCTCAAACCATTTTTGCTTTGTGGCAGGGCGCATTATCCTGCTGAAAGAGGCCACAGCCACCAGGGAATACCATTTTCATGAAAGGGTGTACATGGTCTGCAACAATGCTTAGGTAGGTGGTACGTGTCAAAGTAACATCCACATGGATGGCAGGACCCAAGGTTTCCCAAAGCATCACACTGCCTCTGCCGGCTTGCCTTCTTCCCATAGTGCATCCTGATGCCATGTGTTCCCCAGGTAAACGACGCACACGCACCTGGCCATCCATGTGATGTAAAAGAAAACGTGATACATCAGACCAGCCCACCTTCTTTCATTGCTCCGTGGTCCAGTTCTGATGCTCACGTGCCCACTGTTGGAGCTTTCGGCGGTGGACAGGGGTCAGCATGGGCACCCTGACTGGTTTGTGGCTATGCAGTCCCATACACAAACTGTGATGCACTGTGTATTCTGACACCTTTCTATCAGAACCAGCATTAACTTCTTGAGCAATTTGAGCTACAGTATGAGATCAAACTTTGTCTGTTTGATCGGACCACACGGGCCAGCCTTCGCTCCCCACCATCAATGAGCCTTGGCCGCCTATGACCCCGTCGCCGGTTCACCACTGTTACATTTTATACATATAATTATATAAATATTGTTTTTTTAAATCCTTTTATTTAAATAAAACAAATTGTGTGAATGTGTGTGTAGCTTTTTGATTTAATAATTCATGCATTAGAAGGTTTGATGTACTATAAAGACTCTTGAACTAAGTAACATGGAGTTCAGCTAATCGTAATCTTTTACTTAGACTTTTTTTAGTGGAAGAAACCTTGAGTAACTTTATAAGTGAACTAGGAAAAAAACTAATGAAAAATGTTGAATATGGCCTCTTTAGAGAACAAAATCCCACTGTGTTCAGATACATAAACCACACAGAAGAATAACGATATTGACTTGTTTTTTTAATCAGATTCAGTTATTTCTATGCCTGTATTGATTTTAGTGGTCACAAGAATGATGTTTCCAGCTGTTTTATTTAGTCTGCACTGCAGTTCAATTCTTTGATTACAAACGTTCATTTGTACAGTGACTTTCCGTACTCTCTCTCACTCGTCTTTATTAAAGTCTCAATGCTTAGCAGTCGTTTGACAGAATCAACTGAGGAGTTTGAATCATTAAAGTGCGTTTATCCTCTTTGTTTTGGAGGATTCAGTCATCTATGTATAACCTGAAATCTCTTTCATCGAAGACTTTTCTCTGAGTGTTTTCTTGTCCATAAGGAAAACCGAGCTAAGAAACCAGGTCAGTTTTATCGGGTCGAGAAACAACCTTTCATCTTGACATCTTACTCCTCAAAGGCAGTACACAGATTCATGAAGGAAAAATCGCAAATGAGATCTTTTTACTAGTGCAGTTGTTTCTTCTAGATAACAATGAGAAGAAATTGAGCTTTTGATTAACTCTTCTGTTTCTCCAAGATAACAAAGTCTGCATTCAAAAGATCTCAATACACTTTTAAAAATAAAGTGTGTCTTTGCCGTGATGCCATAGAAGAACCATTTTGGGTTCCCCAAAGAACCTTTAAGTGAAAACAGTTCTTAAAAAAAACAATTTTTCCTTAGAACAATTTAAAGTGCCCCTATTAAGCTATTTTAAAGGCTTCTAATTTTGTTTTGGAGTCTCCTACAACAGGTTTACATGCATCAAAGGTCAAAAAACAAATTTTCTCGTAATATACATTGCACATCACTACATTTTTCAATGATTCTCAAAGACTCGACGGATGAATTAGTCTCTCTAAATCCCTCCTTTCCGCGAGCTACTCTGCTCTGATTGGCCAGACGGCCCACTCTGTTGTGATTGGTCTACCGCTTACAGGACGTATTTCGGAAACTAACGCTCATTACCATAAACTTCAGCCCCGGAGGCTTCCTCAGTCCTCAGCGATTGTGCACACTGTAAAGACAGTAACGATGGCGTGGATTTTACCATATCAATCTGAGCGCGAGTCCGATGATGAAACATTGGAAGAAATAGTTATTCAACCCAAACTTCCATCACAAGGACGACTTGAGCAGGACGTAGTAAGAACGATAGACAATCTGCATTAATAGACACAGTTTTAGGTAATAGTGGCCCACAGCTGATTAGCAGAAGTATTTCAGTAAGACAGTAATAACGTGAGTTAGCCGGAAACTTATTCAATATAAAACACAAAACTACATATTTTGAACACCCGGTAGTAAATATATGCATCAATAATTATTCATACTTACAGGTTGTAATTCTGAGGAGCTGGTCCAAATAAAATGGTACTGACCCATCTTTCAAGAGCAAGCGTTTTGCGAATCCCACGTTAAACTCCGAGATTTGAGAAGCAGTCGTCAGTAAAATGACGTTTGTTAGTTACGTAGAACCGTCACACAGTGGGATTCGAAACAGAAGCGACTCGTATAGGCGGTTCAGAGTCGATTCTTTCTTTTGGGAGACAATAACTGTATTTATCGTGCACAACTTTGACGTTTACAGCTATATAACACACTGCATGAAAGGGAATATTCAAAAAAAACATAATAGGGGCACTTTAAAAATCTAAAGAACCTTTTTCCACTATAAAGAAATGGAAAGATTCCATGGATGTTGAAGGTTCTTTATAGATTTACCTTTATTTTACGTATGAACTCAAACATTTCTCATCAAATTCTTCCAAGAGCAAGTGATTTATCCACATTTATTTTATAGAATCATGATTCATTTTTTTATGTTTTAAAAAAACCATAAAGTTGGCACTTAAAATGTAAGTGAGATGTCCAATAAGACTCCTGAGGTCTAGAAGAGCATCGTCTGAGCAAATTTTTTTTTTTTAGATTCAGTGATGGATGTCACCACTTTGACATCTCACCTGTCAATCATTCATCATTTTTCTCCCTCAGGACATGCAAGGCTAATTCTATTTTTAACCAAAGTTCATTTAGTTTGGCTCGCTTTGTCACGGTTGGCTGTAGTGAAGCGCACAACAAAAGGACTAAGGAACAAAAACAGTCTTTAATAAATCCATATCAGAACACACAGGAGATTACGTAAACACAACCGCATTAACAGTGACCATATACTGGACAAAGGAATAAGGAAACACAGGGCTTAAATACATGAGGAGCGTAATCAATATCAAACGGAATAGATGTGGGAACTAATTAACAACTAGGGAACACAGGCCGGTAAACGGAAACCAAACACAAAAGAACACTCTTCTTGTATCCAGTCTGCATTTCAACGAGAAATGCTGATTACTCATGAAGCATTTTGAAATGAAATTATCTGCACATTTAAATTCATTCTCTGGCTTCTGACAGCTGAATCATCTCCAGCTGCTCTCGCAATCAGATTTTCAACGTCCAGGCTCGTTCATGTAATATTTATTGCTCGAATATTGCTCTTTCATAGCTCAGGACGCATAATGGTTTTCTCAGGTGTTTCAGTTAAATAGGAACGTTGTTTCTCCTGAAATTGAGAAATAAAAAGACACAGACAGACAAAATAACCATTTTTGTTACCCAAAAGAACCTTTAGGTGAGCATTCCTAAAAGAACCATTTTTTTCTTAGTGTGAAGAACATTTGAATAATCTAAAGAACCTTTTGAGCAATTGAAAGATTCCATGCACGTTAAAGGTTCTTCAGGGAACCATCAATGCTAATTAAGAACATGTAACATGAAGATCAGATTAAATATTTGAGTTCATACACACAGAAAAAAAAGGTGTCAAAATTGTACCTTTAGGGGTACAACAGCTTGTCACTGGGGCAGTACCCTTAAAAGGACATATTTGTACCTTTTTTACTCCTAAAAGGTGCATATTAGTACCTTAGAGTACAAATACGTACCTTAAAGGGCACCTATTATGCAAAATTCACTTTTACATGGTGTTTTAACATAAATGTGTGTTGGCAGTGTGTGTACACAACCACCCTAAAATGGTAAAAATCCACCCACTCTTTTTTTTAATCCCCATAAATCATAAGCAGTGTCTCAGAACAAGCCAGTTGCAGATTCCTGGCAAAGTGACGTCACATTTCACAGGCCCCGCCCACGAGTGTTGATGGACACTGCCGTATTAGCATAGACCCCGCCCTCAGAGAGCTGTACAAAGTTCGCCATGTTTATCTCCTCGCCAGAGCATTTAAAAGCAGCATTCAAGTAAGAAATGTGTTCTTAATAAAGCTACTAAAGTTCATTAAGTCAAGAGCAGTGAGTGATTTTCTGTTTATCTTCTGTTGTTTGATTCATATTAACAGTATATATAGCAGTAGGTACTGTATTACACTGCTTTCACTTTAATACACAGATCTAATATACACACGAGATTTCTGTACTTGCTGCATACGTGCACAGACATAACCAGCTGTCTTCATGCGAACTTTGTGTGTTTCTGACATAACCTTGTGTGCATTTGACAGTTTAATCGCAATAACACATGAAAGAGAACTAGTTTAGTTTAATAGCCTACTCTCAAGCGCACCGACATCCAGCTCTCTGTGCGCATGCATCGGGTGTGTGTGCTCAACACTGTTGCCAACTAATTTTCAGGGGAAGTTGCTAAAGGCAGATCGATTTGTTGCTAAATGACATCATTGCGCCATGACATCACTACGTAATCGCAACGTAAAACCACGCCATTATGTAATACGTAGATATTTTTTGAAATGCTAATTTAGATTTGTTTGTAATATATACTTCAATTTTGTCTGCAGTGAGTGCACTAGCATGCATTAGCCCTTTTTGAAGTGTTAATGGTACTTGTGTAGGAAATTATAAATTTGTCTTTTGTCTACCAAACAATGCTAACCAAACAATTGTACTCTGAACTTAATGTGTTTAAATTATTTTGCCAAAAATATGAAACGAGTGCTACTGCTGCTGCAGTCAGCCAACAATTTTTGCTGCTGCCGCCGCAGCCTCTGTGCCTGGCTATATAGACCTTATGTAGCCCCGCCCCTGCGCTCGGTGTCTTTTGTCCTAAAAATCTTAAGGAATTATGAATGAACCGTTCACGCTATTGAGCTAGCTTGTACAGTACGTGTGTTGTTTGGATTAGAGTCACTTTCCAAAAGTTGCCAAATAAATTGAAAAAATTGCAAAATTTGTTGCTAGGTGCTTTTTGAAAAAAAAGTTGCTAGGGTAGACTGAAAAGTTGGCAACACTGGTGCTCAAGTTGAGAGCAGTTGAGAGTGATATGGCTTTAAAACGCATGCAGATGATAATATTTCATGATGATGAAGAACTGCAATGTCACGTTAGCGTGTCCGCAATAGAGATGATCATAACCAAACAGATGTATCATGTTTCAGTTTTCATTCTTGTGTTCAGGAGTTGTGAAGGCTCCGCCCTCTGGGGTAGGGAGCAGCAGCTCATTTACATTTAAAGGAGACACACACAAAACAGCTCATTTTTCTCAAACCCAAAAATTGGCATTTTCAAAATCGTATATTAAATGATCTGTTAGGAATTTTGATCTGAAACTTCACAGACACACTCTGGGGACACCTGAGACTTATATTACATCTTGTAAAAAGGGGCATAATAGGTGCCCTTTAAGGTACTATGACACCTACATAGTACAATTTTGACACCTTTTTTCTCTGTGTGTATTGAGATCTCTGACTTTTGATTCAGACTAAGCACAGTTTGAGATCTAAACCTCTAGAGAAGAGGAGAGAAACGATTGAAATCTCTGGTTTTTCTTTCCAGGGTGCTCACACACGCTCTCTTTATCAAGTCTATAAGCACAGATCTGACCTGAATACATATTAGACGTGAGGGATGAAATCTCCGTGACTGTTTATCTCAGACTAACAGAACATTCCTCCACATCCATCCGTCCGCCGCGGAGCTTCTGCTAATAACCGAGGAGGACACGAGGTCCCCTGCAGGTACGAGGCTTTATCTGGCTCCCACACGCACTTTAACCTCCAGAAATCAAGTGTTTAAGGACAAAACAGAGCGCTAAATCAAACACCCGACGGCACGTGCACGCGCTAGACTCCACAACATGACACTTCCATTGATAAAATGCAGCGCGCGGGTAAGTCAAACACACACACACACTCACCTCCTGCTGTTGTGCTGGTGGCCGAGGAATTTCCACATCCCATTTTGGCATGAACACAGCTTTCTTCCGTGTCTGCTTTGGAGGACGGATGAGTGAAGGACGGCTCTGATGTGATGCACGAGCTCCCTTGAACGCAGCCTCGATCATTCTGCAGAGAGAGAGAGAGAGAGAGAGAGAGAGAGAGAGAGAGAGAGATGCCCGAGCCTCACATGATTCGCTCCTCTCCTCCACCCTGACAGGGTTGCCGTGGAAACAGAAGGGGTGTGGCCTGCCTCCAGTTTTACAAGGAGAAATACAGTAACTGAGTTTGCAGGAACTCCGTCCAAACAAGCATGTTTGTGTACCAATAAATAAACAGCGTCACAGGTCATGTAAAAATATTTTAACAAAATAAATAAAATAGCAAAACATTTGGACGTTCAATGACCGTTGAAAAGACGTCCCTCCGACACGTCCCGTCATGGTTGAAAAATAGTTTCAAAATGAAAGTTGAACGGACGTATCTGAATACTTTTTTTAGGAAATGTTCTCTGTATTACATATTTTTTTACCGATTCATGCCGTCCTACCGCGACTATTTTTGGCCAGGGACACGACATTGCCGTCGGACCAATGTTTGCTGGGTAATGAGATGAGAAATAAATAATCAATAAATAATAAAATCAATAAAATGAATCAAGACACTGAGTTATATTTTGTAAAAATAACTTGTTTATAATTTATAAAAAATTATTATACAAAAATATATATTTTAACGAAATTAAAACAATAAAAAGCAAGCAATAATGTAATACAATTAATCAAGGGACTTAATTATATTTAATATAAATTAGGTTTATAGTTAAAAAAATTAAAACAATTTGCAGGTCAGAATATGAAATATTCTAACAAAATAAATAAAACAGGACAGATAAAAAAAAGCGAGAAATAATTATAAATATTTATTATTAAAATTAAGTCATGTTTCTACAGTAGCCCTAAAAGGACAAACTGCTTTACAGAGCGCTAGTCACTCTCTGCTCTCGCCGACGATCACAATTTTGTCCTGTGTCGGCCACCGTAGCTTCTCTGTGTGCTTCGAATGGGAGGGGTGAGCGGTGGGTGATTGCAATTCACAACCTCACCGCTAGATGCCGCTAAAATTTCTATCTATCTATCTATCTATCTATCTATCTATCTATCTATCTATCTATCTGCCTGTCTGTCCTTTTTTAGGAATTAAGATATTGTTTGGACTGGGCTGATGACAAATGGTGGACACACAGATGTTGGTTTCTGGGTTTAAAGGTCTGGGATCACGAGCGCTTACCCTTGAGGTGTTAACAAAGAGATGTTTGTTATGACAGCAGCAGGAGCCCCTAGCCTCTCAGAGGCCGCTGGAGTCTCCCATCCTCTGCTGAACTTTCTGATGATCTTTCTGATGATCTGTGGCACATGATGCAGAGGATCAAACTGTGGACAAAATGGGAGTTAGTATTTGTAGTGATGTTCATTTGGATTATTATGAACTGAGAATGATGTCATAATCTCAATGAAAACCATCCAGATCATGAAAATAGTATATATATATATATATATATATATATATATATATATATATATATATATATATATATATATATATATAATAAAAAACGTGTATGTATATAAATCCTAACTCATATAATTATTACAAAAGAAAAAACAATATGTTAATTTTGTTATTTATAAAAGTGACAAAATACCAGTGTAGTCCAGCAGGGGGTATTGTTGGATAGAAGTTAGGAAACTTTCCAACCCAAAAGAAAAACACTTTAATTTACGATATTTATGGTGCGAGTTCCACCTCGTTTTTAATGACAACATAATTTTGTATTATTAATTGATTATGCTTTATTTATGTATATATTTGAAGCGGAGTAGATGCCCAGTAAAGAGGACTGCTTTTCCCAGCATTCAACCAAAGCAGTTCCGGTTCGTCTTTTTAGCAGCTGCATGCTGGGAAATGTAGTCCTCATCCTTGTATTCCGTTCCCACTGTCTCCGACGCGAAAGATGCCTGCCGTACACCACAAATTATTACTCGAGGAGGCCCTGCAGGACAGTCCGCAGGTAAACATTTGTTTACTGGATGTTTGTTCAGTGTTTTAGTGCTCATAACTGTTCGGTTTTGTGCGTTTTGCGTTGTAAAACTGATGATGCGGTTGTCGAGGCGCGCGTGTGTCGCTGGTCGCAGAGCGTATGTGCGAGCTAATATAAACAAAATAGTCAATTTAAGTGCACGATTAAGTAGAGAATCACCTCAGCTCGTTAAGTTTGTAATTGCTTGCATAGTTTATTATTCAAAGGGTTTTATTGTCAGATAAGCGTCATAGATGAGAAAAGACACATCCTTCACGTATGTTAGTCATATGTTTATAATATGAGAGACGCGCGTCAAACATAAGTGCATCTGACGCTACAAACGCGCGTCTTGTTTAAGGCTTTGGTGCTTTAAAGCTGTAAATGTTGTGCTGGCAGAGGAGTTGTGAATGGAGGGGCCTGTATGGGAGGAGTGAGATGTTTAGTTGGTCAAAGACACAAAAGTCTGATCCTGATACATTAGATCACATAGGCTACATCATATCTATTATATATATTGGTATCAGTACCAATCATCTTCCACTGATCATCACTGGCAGATCAGAAACAACAACAAATAATCAGAGACATCAGATCAGCATGTGAGACATCAGGTGAAACACAAAAACGTTTGATAAACGTTGACATAACACTGTTTCTTACATTAAAAAAAGTTTTTTGATTATTATTGGCTATGCAAAAATCATAATTAGGCCTAATTTGCGTGCTATGTTATTGCAGTTTAAACCGTGAAGCCGCTCCCACATAATTGTGATATTTTCAGCAAACTAATGATTTACTTTATGCGCAAGAGTTACGTGTCTGAGTCATACCCCATCATGCTCTGTGCTTGAGATTATGAACCCAAAGATTGTCTCCGCCCGACTTGTCACTTTGTTTGCATTGGAAACACACCCAGAAGTCTGTCCTGATCCCTGACAGAACACACCTGTGGATACACCCAGCATGCTTCACGCTGCACGAATGCTTACTGGGTTCATTAAGCACATTTAACACTGTGTGAATATTGAGTATTTACTGGAATTTGTGTTTTCTGTGGCAGACGCGGTCTTTGCTCAGTGTGTTTGAAGAGGATGCAGGCACGCTCACTAACTACACAAACCAGCTGCTCCAGTCTATGCAAAGAGTGTTTGGAGCACAGGTAAACACACACACACACACACTTTCACATTGACTTCAACAGTGAAGACAATATAAAATCAAAATTTACTATGTCTAAATAAATATCCAATATATTGAGCACGACTTATCAGTGCATTTTATTTTAAAGAAAAAAGTTTCCAACTTTTTGCAAAATTTCTCCCCTTATAAAACAAATGTTCTTTTCTGCTGATGTCATCAAGGCCACTGGGGTGGGGGGAAAATAATAGCCAATAGTATCACAGCATAACTCTGCATTATATTTCCACTGAACATGCTGTTATACTTGGAAATATGGCATATTATAAATGTTAAATGGATTGTGGAATGGTCTTTAAATGTAATGATATTTTATGAAGGTCCAAACAGGAAATAATTATATGAAATATTTATAAATATTTATAAATCCTTAATATAAAGTTGTAATTTTAAATATGTAAATGTAAATTTCTAAATATTTGTTTATAAATCTGAATATCAACAGTTATAGATCTGAATATATAAATGCAAATCGGAATATATGGATGTAAATCTGAATATATAGTTATTCTGAGACTAACTCAATATAATGTAAACCGTGATGCAATATATAGATAAATCTGAATATACACCGATCAGGCATAACATTGACCGGTGAAGTGAATAACACTGATTATCTCTTCATTGCGGCACCTGTTAGTGGGTGGGATATATTAGGCAGCAAGTGAACATTTTGTCCTCAAAGTTGATGTGTTAGAAGCAGGAAAAATGGGCAAGCGTAAGGATTTGAGCGAGTTTGACAAGGGCCAAATTGTGATGGCTAGACGACTGGGTCAGAGCATCTCCAAAACTGCAGCTCTTGTGGGGTGTTCCCAGTCTGCAGTGGTCAGTATCTATCAAAAGTGGTTCAAGGAAGGAACAGCGGTGAACCGGCGACAGGGTCATGGGTGTCCAAGGCTCATTGATGCACGTGGGGAGCGAAGGCTGGCCCGTGTGGTCCGATCAAACAGACGAGCTACTGTAGCTCAAATTGCTCAAGAAGTTAATGCTGGTTCTGATAGAAAGGTGTCAGAATACACAGTGATCACAGTTTATTGCGTATGGGACTGCACAGCCGCAGACCAGTCAGGGTGCCCATGCTGACCCCTGCCCACCGCCGAAAGCGCCAACAGTGGGCACGTGAGCATCAGACCTGGACCACGGAGCAATGGAAGAGGCAGTGTGATGCTTTGGGCAATGTTCTGCTGGGAAACCTTGGGTCCTGCCATCCATGTGGATGTTACTTTGACACGTACCACCTACCTAAGCATTGTTGCAGACCATGTACACCCTTTCATGGAAACGGTATTCCCTGGTGGCTGTGGCCTCTTTCAGCAGGATAATGCGCCCTGCCACAAAGCAAAAATGGTTCAGGAATGGTTTGAGGAGCACAACAACGAGTTAGAGGTGTTGACTTGGCCTCCAAATTCCCCAGATCTCAATCCAATCGAGCATCTGTGGGATGTGCTGAACAAACAAGTCCGATCCATGGAGGCCCCACCTCGCAACTTGCAGGACTTAAAGGATCTGCTGCTAACATCTTGGTGCCAGATACCACAGCACACCTTCAGGGGTCTAGTGGAGTCCATGCCTCAATGGGTCAGGACTGTTTTGGCAGCAAAAGGGGGACCAGCACAATATTAGGAAGGTAGTCATAATGTTATGCCTGATCAGTGTATATAGTTATAGGTTTGAGAATATAGGTAAAATATGTAAATGCAAATCCTGAATGTATTGTTAAAAGGATTTATGTTTATAAATCCTGAATATAATCCTGAATAAATAGTTATAAACCTTTATTCATAAATTTGATCTATATAATTTTTATTCAGATTTTACATAATTATTTCCTGTTTGGCAAATAAAAAAAACAAATATATAAAAATTATATAAAAATAAATATGTATGTATATTGCTCATATACATATTACATTATATTTAAACCCTCTGGTCCTCTTCGTTTAGAAGTCACACTTGGCTCCTTCATGGTCAAAAGTGACTGAAGCCTTGAAATGTAAACATCTATGATATTTTTTGATTATTATTTAGAATTTTGAGGGGATTTTATGATACTATGTTGTACTATACAATTTTTATTAGCTATTTTTCCCTGTCATTTTTGACCTAAGAGGACCAGAGGAATAATAATTTTATCGAGTGAAAATCAATAAAACTAGCCCCTTTAAGAAGCTTGTTTCCTCACAAAGATCCACATGCAGACAAACTCGTACTAGCTCTGATTCTTCATGACTAAATGAGTTTCCTGTACGCAGAATGAAATGGCTCTGGCGTCGGAGCAGCTCTCTAAACAGCTCTTGGAGTATGAGAAACAGGTGAGCGGTTTTTACTTCCTCTTTAAACGGCACCGATGAGTTCTGGGAATGTCTTATTGATCAATCTGACATGATGGTTTGTGAGTGCAGAATTTTGCTCTGGCAAAAGGCGATGAAGAGGTGATCAACACTTTACAGCACTTCGCCAAAAGCGTGGAAGAGGTGAGGAGACTCCTGCAGTGTGTGTGTGTGTGTGTGCCCGCGGGGTCTCTCTGTCAGAGTGAGTCCATCAGTCGCAGCTGGTCTAGGTTGATTCTCTCATGCTGGTTGTTTGATGTTTGCCAAGATGGCGAGATCACCTGATCATATGACCTTCAGTGAGATCACATGACCTTCATCCTTTGCCTCACATACTGCAGAATTTAAGTTCATTTTATTCAGATTATAAAACAAAGCAGCAACAATTCAGTGACATTTTCATTTTCTTATACTGTCAAAACACACCACAATAATATTTTATACATATTTGAATAATATTTAAAGTTTAATAACAAATCTTTTAATTTCTGTCTAGCTGAACTCTCTGCACACTGAATTGGCCACACAGATCGCTGACAAGATGGTGTTTCCCATGGTGCAGTTCAGAGAGAAAGACCTTACAGGTACGACACTCACTTCAAAGATCATGTTCTTCACTGTTGTAGCTTTTTTATTTACTGTTTAAATTGCGTGTGTTTTTACATAATTTTTTTTATTTAATTTTTTTTATTTGATTTTAATTCAAAATAAATAAAATAATTATAATTTATTTTAATATTAGTTCAGTTATTTCCAGGACATCATTTTTTTTATTTTTAATAATAAAATTATTATATTATTTATATTACAATTATTAAAAGAATAATTTCAAGAACACTCTTTTGTTTGCTTGTTCTCTTAAAAAAAATATTAATATTGATTTTAATATTAATTCCGTTATTTCTTGAACATTGGTATGTTTTATATCAGATTAAATTTTAAGCAGACAAATAAAAAATATTTCATTTTTACTTTTTTGTTTATTTATAAAATGTATTTATTTTATAAAAATATTTATAAAACGTTACATTACAATGTTTTTTTAATAATTTCGGGAGCATTTTCACCATCTCTCTGATATTGATGACTGTACCTTTAAGACTCTTATATGTATTTTTATATGTTTTTCCTGTTTTTCGATGATATGATCCCTAAAGAGAAACCTGAAGAGTCAGACTGTCTGACTTCAACCGTATGTGAATTTTTAAAGAGCTGTGATGCATTTGTTTTCAGAGATCAGCACACTGAAGGAGATATTCGGCATTGCCAGTGATGGTATGAATCTCTTTATTACTAGTGGATAATAGAAAAATATTTATATGCTGAGTGAAATCACATATATACCCCTTTCTGTCTCTGTATGTCTCTTCAGAGCATGAAGCTGCCATGGTGAAATATAGTCGTTTACCTAAAAAGAGAGAAAATGAAAAGGTAAATATTGATGTGATGTAAATGCGTATCTGTTATGTGAATCCCCAGCATTGAGCAGTTACATGTGTGCGTTGACAGATGAAAGCCGAGGTGGTGAGAGAGGTGGCGTACTCCCGCAGGAAGCAGCATCAGGCCGCCATGCAGTATTATTGTGCTCTGAACGCGCTGCAGTACAGGAAGAGAGTGGCCATGCTGGAGCCCATGCTGGGATTCACAAACGCTCAGGTCTGACACCTGCCGTCAACTCGCCATCAAGCACTGCTTTACTCTTGCAAATAGCAAATAATATTTGCACGCTTGTGAGAACACATCAGTTAATGAATGTAGTCTAGTTATAGTTGATATTCTCGAAAATGTTGGTCAGTACCAATATACTGTACATCATGATGCATATGGAAAAAAAGTTATACTTTTTTTTTTTCTTTTTAAAGAAAAAGTAGACAAAGTTAAAAAATTTAATATTTTAAGATATTCAAATAATAATTTCAAAAGTACAGTTTTATTTTGCTTGGTATTTTTAAACATTATTATTATTATTAATGATATACATATTAATAATTATTTACTAAAATAATGTTTTCAAAAATACTGTTATAATTGCGTGTTTTTAGATTAATATTAATATTTATTTTAATATTAATTCCGTTATTTCCGGAACACATTCAATTTCAAGTAGAACATTTTTTAAATAAATAATTTTAAAATATTTCAAAAATACAATTTTATATTGCTTGTTATTTTTAAATATTATTATTATTATTATTATTATTAATAATAATAACATACATGTTAATATTTTTTTCTATTTGATTTTAAAATATTTTAAGATAATAAAATAATAATAAAAAAATTGCCTGGTATTTTTAGATATTACTACTAATAATAATATACATATTAATATTAATTGAATTATTTAAAAAATAATAGGAATTCAATTATTTCTGGAACATCATATTAAATTCCAAGTAGAGACATTTGAAAATAAATTATTTTATTTTTAATAATAAAATTATTATATTATTTATATTACTTATTACAATAATAATTTCAAACATACTAATTTATTTGCTTGTTATCTTTTATATAAATATTATTTATATAAATATTTTAGTTATTTCTTGAACCTTGGTGTTTTTTCATATTAAATTCTAAATAGACAAATAAAAAATATTTTATTTTTAATAATGAAATTTTATTCATTATTTTTTCATTTATTACGAAATGTATTTCATTATATATTATTTATACTACTGAGAAAATTAATTTCAAACATATTTTATTTGTTTGATATCTTTTATATAAATATTAATATTTAGATAAATATTTATTTGTTATTTCTTGTACATTGGTGTCTTTTTATCATATTGTCACAGCTCCTTTTTAAAAGCAATAAAGCAATTTAAACAGCCTTTAACTGACTAATTCATGACCTTTCGTGACTTTTTGCTTCGATGTAAGTGTTATTTGTGTGCATTATAATCGATGTAGCTGAAGAATCTTCTTTCCTCTTTGGTTTTCCACAGATAAATTTCTTTAAGAAGGGGATGGAGCTGGTGTCCAAGAAGATGGACAGTTTTCTAAGCTCAGTTTCCAGCATGAATCGGAGGTAAAGGAGATGTCTTTATCTCAGAGCACACACGTGAGGATTGTGTGTGATTCACTCGCGGTCTCTGTCTGTGCTTCAGTATTGAGTCTCAGTTAGAGGTGGAAGCAGAGGTCATGCGCTCGTCTCAGAGAGAGCTCCTGTCCGTGGATGACACCGCCTACATGCCAGATCACGATCAAGTGCCCGTGAATCGCGCCCTCATCCAGAAAGCAGGTTACCTCAACATCAGGAAGTACGGATCACTTTATCTCGGACAGATTTGATCAAATGAGCAGGTGGCGTTTCTAGTTTAACACACTGAACTCTGTGTCCTGCAGTAAGACGGGGCTGGTGACTACGGCATGGGACCGGCTGTTTTTCTTCACGCAGGGCGGGAATCTGATGTGTCAGCCGCGGGGCGCAGTGGCAGGCGGGATGGTTCTGGATCTGGACAACAGTTCTGTCATGGCCGTGGAGTGTGAAGACCGCCGCTACTGCTTCCAGATCACTTCACCCAACGGCAAAACGTATGGAAACAGTGTGTGTGTGTTTGTAGTCTACAGTCTGGTTTTATCATAGTAATGAAACTATAATTATATATAATTTAATGTGTTATTTATATATTAATATAATTTAATATTTTTTAAAAATTATTGTAATAACATTTTAATAATTCTGCTATTTACTAATTATATTAATATTATATTTCCAATTTAAATAAATTTGAACATGATACACATAAAGTGTGTGCATGTGTGTGTATATATATATATAATGTAATGTTATATAATTATATAACTATAATAATTATTAGTGCTGTCAAAACGATTAATCGCATCTAACTTAAAAGTTTGTAAATATATAATGTGTATAAATACATACACACACACATAAATATATATATATATATATACACACTTGTTAGATGCGATTAATCGCGATTTTGTCATCATTCGTGATTATATAATTTAATGTATGTAATTAAATATTTTAATAATAAAATGT
>CM077191.1:6793862-6833862 GCA_039654105.1 Coreius guichenoti
GTTCCAGCTGAAGGACGTGTCTCAGTTTGCGGCCCATCAGGAGAACAGCAGGCTGATGGGGTTCGTCCTGGAGGGGAGCGACTGGAGCAACGGAGGTGACGATGAACCCTCCTTCAGCGTATTCGTGTTTGAGAGTAACACTGAAGGAGAGAAGGTCAGTCTGCAAACCATAACGCTTACTTCTCACATTTAATATCAGATTAACTCCTGTATCTGAAATCTGAATTTGTGCTGTTTCTCCTCAGATTTGTTACACGATAAACCTGGGGAAAGAGATCTCAGAGGCGAAGAAGGTAAAGCCTGAACTTCTGACATCCAGAGAGTAAAAACAGCAGTTTACACACAATTAGAAATCGATTTAATGTATGTAATATGCCGTTTTTTTTGAGTGAAAAGTAGGCCAGCACTTACTAATGTTTATTATAAAATATATATTTTTAAATGTTTCTGTAAAATATCACTGTGAAACACTATCAAAAGATTACCAGGAAGTACATTAGATATTGACCATGGTGTGTAAATATAAATTAAATGTCAAGTATTTGTAATTAAATAAAAAGTTAGGAATATGTTAGTATAATATATTATATAAAAGGTATTCATATTTATCAATAGTAATTATATTTTTAAATAAAAATATTAAAGTAAGGATATATTAGTATAATACATATTAAATAATATATTACTTAATATATTACTGTTAAGAATAAATGTGTGTATAGTATTAAAAAAATGTATATATAGAAGTATTATATATTATACTAAAGTCATTAATATTCATAACATTTATTAATTAATATTAATTATATATATTAAAATATATTACATATATTCTTCATTATATATTCGTATTTATGTTATATATTTATAAACTTGCATTGGGGATGATTGGGAAGATTAAGGATAGATTATTGGTTTATATTATTTTTTAATTTGTGCCCGAAATTGTAGTCATTACATTAATCGGTTATGCAAACATATTTTTTTAAAACATGCACTAATAAATCACTGACATTGACATATATATATATATATATATATATGTCAATGTATAATTTTTTCCTTTTATTAGGAAAGTAAGAAGGGTCAGTTCTTGATGGCTTGATCTTGTGATTTTCATGACTTTCCCTATGTGTGTATCAGGACCCTGAAGCGCTGGCCCAGCTGATGAAGTCAATGCCCCTGACGAACGATGGGAAGTTTCTGCTGCTGGAGAACGAGACGGGAGACGCAGCGGAAGCGTCCGGACAGGACGACCAGGAGTCAGAGGCATGATCTGAACACAACACACAAACACACTCCCATTTCCTGCTGCTGTTCTCCTGTCCTCCCTCCCTCTCTCCAGACAGATTAAATGAAGGAAAGCAACAGGCACTCATTTAACAGTTTTAGATGCTCACGATGGAGAAGATGAAGGTTAAAGGTGTCAGTCTTGTTTTAACATTTTAGGTTGAATACATCAGACAAGAGTTTACATGTTAAAGGAATAATTCACCCAAAAATGAAAATTAAATGAAAATAATAGTTTCAAATTGGGTTTGTTCCTCATGCCAACGGTATTGCATGACTCTGAATATAGTGCATGAGAACCAGTTTTATTATATAAATGGTACTTTTTACTGAACAGCTTCAGTTTCACTGTATGGAAAAGAGCAACTCGAGTTTTCATTTTTGGGTGTACTGTCCCTTTAAGAAAAGGGTCTGTCTTTTATCAATTCTATTGCATTTTGATTTTCATTGTATTTTTAGAGTTAAAATTGTTTCGTAATGTCAGATGTCGTTTCAGCTACAAACTGATTTTTTTTTTAATAATAGTTCAATCCTAATACAGGAGGATTTCATATTTTCCACACTACATCGTCAGCAACCATGACACCTGAACCTTTCTTTGCACTTTCTTGGTTCCTGTTGCATCTGATACATTCAATGCTGATTTCAGCACATCATAATAACATTCCATACAGCTACCATTATGATGCTGTTTATAATTAGGTGTTGCAAATCTGGAATGAATCCCAATTTGCATACTGCATCTTAAATCTCAGTATGTTGAACACAGTTGCTTGAATGTTTCAGACAGACTTTTGAAATATGATGCATGCTAATATTGCTTTGATAGAGCATGTGGTGTTGGTAAAATGGCAAGGAATACAAAGCTGAAGCTGTAATACTTTAAATGTCTGTGGAGGAGCTCTGACCTCATATGATATGCATCACTTTGGCATTTGTTTTACACAAAGTAACTTATTTACACTAAATTACTCTGGGACCATTTCCACCTAGATTTGGCCTACTCAAATTGAAAATCTTCCCATACCCACATACAGTGGTCTAAATACACAATTTTGGTGTCATTTTACAGGAAACCCTTTGAAGTTACATAAAACACTGCTAAAAGTGATAAACGTTTAAGTATATGTTGTCTTGCTGCCATCTAGTGGAAACAGCCAAAACTGTCTGCAGGGTGCTAGACCACACAGGGCCTGAGTTGTACACTTTCAAAAATGAATTTATAACCAAAAAGCGCCTCTTTATTGGGGGGTTATTACAGCTCAGACCACTGTATGTGGGTATGGGAAGATTTTCAATTTGAGTAGGCCAAATCCAGGTGGAAATCCCCAAAAATGGTCCCAGAGTTAACGAGGTTAATAGACGCATAAATGTATTTTGCTAGATGGCAAAGCTTACATCATGCAGCTATTATGTATTTAGTGTAGAAGTATGCAAATTGGGATTCAGCAGAATGCAAAACAAAATTGCACTTTTTTCCTCTATTTTTGGTTGTCTTTTTTTAACGTGCAATTTAGGTACTTTTAAACCACTTTAATTTAAAAAAACGCTAACTTCCTGTGGCCTGTTTACATTTAGTACCATTGGAAATTTTACAATACATAACATAGGAAATTCAGACAAATCCTGTAGATAAAAAAAACTGCAGCATATATTTTAACATTCGTTCTGTGGAAAAATTAATCTCAGGGTGTGTCTGGTAACAACTAAATAGTTTTTCCAAACCTTTTTGTTGTTTTTGCGCTGAAGGGCTTTTTTCTCCTCAGTATTTCCTGTGTGATCGGTTTGGTCATTACACACTCATTTTGTGATCGTTTGCTTGTACTGAAGGTCACAACTGTACATGTCGAAAAAAAGTTATGAACGTGGTTTGCTAGTGATTTGAATGAAGTTGAACTGTTTACGTTTATGATCCTGAAGTGTTCATATGCCTCAGTAACCTGACGTTTAACCTGCGATGAGCTTGAGCATGATGTATGCTGAAAAATAAAATCATTCATGAACATGGATGCACTGCAGTTATTGGACTGTCAGAGTCTGCCCATGTATCGCCTTTTCAGAATGTAAAACTCTTTAATAAAGCTTTGTGACCATTTCTAACTTTCTCATGACTCTTAAAGTATGCAATCTGAAAATTAAATATTTTATTTTACACATCATTCAGCGTTTGTGGATTAAAGCGTCACGGCACAACAGGAAATGTTTAAACCAGTATTCAACGGATTTGAGTTCATCATTCGCAGCTTTGGCAAACACACCATACATACTGACATGATCACTGAAGCAGGAGGTCCGGACCGGAGGGCTCATTCACACACACACACAGGACAGTCAAGAGTCTTTGTAGTAGTTATTGAGGTTGATCCGCAGCAGGAAGTCCTCCAGATGGGGCTGATAGCCTTTATCCACCAGTTTGGTCACCACTGTAGAAAACAAACCTTTACAGTTTTAACTCGGGTTAAAAGGAACAATTAGCCATTGAAAAACAATTTACAAAAAATTTTAAAACAGCTCCATCTTAAATACTCATTTAACTACACTAAAACACTTTTCACTAGTGAGCAAAATGATCATGTAAAAGTAAGCTAATCGTAATATTATTAATCCTGACTGACATTTAACGAACGATAAAACGCTACAAAAGTGTGTGATATGAACCCTTTAGACTAATATAGCTGTTTTATCACACATCCATGTCCTGCTGGAACATTTGGCTTGTATGGATGTCTGCTCAAGAACAAGCTGCATTTGTAGTGACTAAACTGGCTAAATAAATACTGTATTATTGCCAGCAAAATTTTCTAAAGACTGCGCCATCTGGTTAGTTTTACGGCGTCTCCGTCTCGCAAACGGCGCATATGACAGCAATAATAAAGAGATATTTTTGTGGTTTAATCCTCAACAAAAAATAGATTCTGATTAATTAACTGAGATGGTCTTCAGTATGGATGAGCTCAACATGATAAATAAATCAGTAATGTTTTGCAAATGTTTTCAAGAGAAAGTATATGAATTTATATCTGTCATGTATTATAGCAAATTATAAATGCTAATAAATTAAGCGTTGCCAACAGTTTCTTTTTGGAGAAGAAAATAACATTAAAAGAAAAATATAAATACTTTTTGATTTGTTGCTAATATTTCTAAAAATATTTTATTGAAAAATTAATACATAAAAAAAAAAAAAGTGCCTGGTATACAAAGTCAAATTACTGCGAAAAAATACTGACCTATGAAAAAAATATGCATATATCATGTTTTATATAAACAAATGTAAAAATTATATATATATATATATATATTCAGCAATATTCAGCAATTTACTTCATGACCAACATTCTATTTAAGTAAATGAATAGGTAAATATTGATCAATACGCTGATTATATACATATATGGGTCAATGACATGACGTGCATTATTTCCTTTTAAAATAATTGGAGAAATTCATGACGTATACATTTAAATAATACATATTTTATGTTTTGTTATCTTAAACCCCCAATATGTCAGGTGGTGCAACTGTCTGAACAAATTAACAGACTAAGAAAACTATTTAAAATGGTGTCTTAATAAAAAAACCTAAATACTATGGCATAATTTTAGGTTTGTAACCCTTCCTATAAACACATTTTATAAATATCAGTAGTTTTAAAGCTGTTGAGACAATTACTTTTGTCCAGCAATTTGTATATTCTCAAATGTCAGGGTGGCACAACTGCAAACATGACTCTATTATGAATTGACAAGGTAATAACAAGTAAACATGATAATGCATCATCCAGAGGAGCTCAACTGATCCTGGTGGCAGAGTGAAAAGGTTTGTAAATCTCTCAAATACTGGTAAAAACGGCTCATTTCAAGTATGGGTAGGTTGGTCTACTTTCCATGTCAGGTGGTGCAACTACAGTGTATATATATATATATATATATATATATATATATATATATATATATATATATATATACACACATACACATACACACACACACACACACACACATACATACACACACACATATACACACACACAACTATTTGGTTGTACCACCTGACATAAAAACAGTGATATTTAAACACTTTGAAAAGTTATCTAACAACTTGTTTAAACACATTGTTCATGACTAAGCATTATATCAGTTTTGAAAAGATTTTTAAAAAACCTTTTTTTGAAGCTTTATTTGTCAATGACCCATTTATATATATTTATTTATAATGATCAAATATGTTTTCAGCTATATCTCAGGGATTGTTCTGATGACGGTAAGGCATCTCTCTGTCCGTATCTGAGTGGGCAGGTGTGGCGCTCTAATCTTATCGGCCCCCGTCACAGACCTGTAGCAGCAGCTCACCTTTGAACAGGAAACGGGAGTAATACTTGAAGGTGTTGTAGGACTGCTGCATGGCAATGAAACTGGGATGCACCGGCTCCCCCTGCTGGAGCTCCCACGGCTGTGCGATCAGCTGCCCGCGGAACTTCAGGATTAGGCTGAAGATGCTGTGGATGATGTTCATGACGGGGGCGGCTTTCTCCGTCAGCAAACCCCTGACAGAACACAGGACGATAAATCACTTCTCAAGATATCTGTATTAAATCACTGAACATGTCATGCTTGGGTGGGACACACGCCCTCACCTGAAGATGGCTCTGTTGAGGTATTCGGCGTGCGTGCGGTGAATGGCGTCCAGGTCGTTGGCACTGCTCAGTTTGTGTGTGAACTCGCTCCAGGACACCTGAAGGATCTGGTTAGCGATGTAGCCCTGGATCACCTTCACAAAGTGCTGCATCTCGTGTCTGTACAGCTGCAGCTGATGGAACTGAACGGAGCGACCGGCACCTTTCACCAGCGCTGAGAGACAGGAGGAAGAATATTATTTTTCATTATTATTAGGGGTTCAAGCGCGTAACACTGAAACCCTATTGTAATTGTTAGAATTTCCACAGATCAGCATTCTCCCCTAAAAGTGATTGGGCAGACCAAACCGTAAGTCATAGAGACTTTAAACTTTGAGGGATGGTAGTACTTAGACCGCCTACAATGCCACCAAGGCCTGCTCCGATCAGCCTGACGGGGCCGCTACAGAGATCAAAAGTATGTAATGGCTCATAATTCCTAAACTGTTCATTGCAGGCTCAAGTGTCTTATATTGTTGGAATCCTTAGGCTCAAGACGAACAAAATGGATTCGATCGTCACCCTGGTGAAATTTTCAGGTATTTTGGTTTTTTCGAAAAACCTACTTTTGCACTCTAGTTCTAGGTTTTTCACCTGATCGGAACCAAACCAGTGCAGCAAGATTCTCTGGAGTCTGATTGTCAATAATTATCAAAAAAAAAAAAAAAAATTTTGATTGACGTCATGAATGCCAAAACATTTGAAGTGGCCTTGGCCACTTTTTTGAACAGAATGAGATCATTTCACCAAACTCGGTTCACATATGTATGGGCTCGGTCTGTGGTCGCACAAAAAAAGGATGCAGCAACTGGCCACTTGGTGGCGCTGTAAAATGAAAAAACAGTCAGTCTGATTGACTTGAAAACTGGCATGCGGTGTTTTTGTCCAAGGTACTGCGATTATCTACACGGAAATTCGTGTATCTCAAAAAAACATGGCCACCGTTGGCCAATGAAGAATTCGAGCGGCTGCCAGACAAGGTTAACGGAGGCCGATCAGAACGAAACTAGCTTGGCCTGTTTGAATCACAGCTCTAGAGGCCTGTGAGAAAAATTAGAAAGAAATCAGGCACCGGGGGGCCGCCTTCGCATTTTTCACGGGTATATCACACAATATTTCGCACATTCACACAACATTCATACCATATTGTAGAACAACTCATTCTGAGCAACTTTGCTTCTAGGACCACTCCCTGCACCAGCTTGTCGTCGTCCCACAGTGAATCCTGTCCCTCCTCGGACATTGTTGATAAATCCTCAACACTGATGACCGGGAGAAACACACAAGCCTTGCTGTTTCAGAGATACTCTGACCCAATCGCCTTGCCAAAACAATTTGGCCCGTGTCAATATCGCTCAGATCTTTATTCCTGCCCATTTCTCCATTTCTGCATCCAACACATTGATTACAAGAACTAATTGTTTCCTTACCATCTAATCTACCCAGACCTTAATATGTGGTCTTGTTGGCAGCTCACTAGGTTTTGGAACAAAGCAATACAGACCCATTCTGACATTCATTTTTTCAAATGAAAACTGAAGACTGAATCGGATGGAAGACAAAAGTACATGTGTGAAGAGTTTGATACATTTACTGGGTGAACAGTAAAAAAAGGGGGGCCGAGAAGCATCAAAACAAATGATAACACCAATTACAGAAACAGAAATAAGAGACGCTATAAAAAGATTAAAAAGCAACAAATCTCCAGGAGTCGATGGGCTTACTGGAGAATTTTATAAATGCTTCATAAATGACCTAGTGCCCATACTAACCAAGGTTATCAAGCTTTGATGCACAGAAAGCATTTGACACTGTAAATTGGGACTTTCTGTACAAAACGTTATCTGTAATGGGATTTCACCCAAAATTTGTAAATTGAGTCAGAGTTATTTACAGAAATCCAAAATCTCGTGTCAGAGTAAACGGATGCTGTTCTGAGTTCTTTGACCTACAGAGGGGGGTGAGGCAAGGGGACTGTCTTAGCCCCCTGCTCTTTGCTATAAATACTGAACCCCTGGCAGCATCTATAAGACAGAATGAGGAAATAAAAGGCATAAAAGACATGGGAAATAAGGAGCACAAGGTATCTCTTTACGCAGACGATATCCTGACCTATATAAGGGATCCAGTTCTTTCTGTCCCTGCACTGCTAGACACCTTAAAAAAATATGGAGAACTCTCTATCAAATCAATCAATCAAAGTCAGAGGCAATGATGTTAGTTGCACATTGGCCAATCCAATTATCAGAAAGGCTTTCCACTGGTCTCAGGGATTCAGATATTTGGGAATTATTATAACGACAGACCTATCAAAACTGTTTAAAGCCAACTACGGGAAACTGATGGGCCACATAAAAGCGGACCTTACAAGATTCTACCACTCTCCCTGATAGGAAGAATAGAAACTATAAGAATGAACATTTTACCAAGGTTGCTCTTTCTCTTCCAATCCCTACCTATCTATGTTCCTACCTCCACCTTTACTATATTGGATAAATGGCTATCCAAGTTTATTTGGCAAGGCAAGCGACCCAGACTTCAATTTAAAAGACTACTCTGCCCAAAGGAAATTGGAGGCCTGGACTTGACTAGCCTGAAAACATTATTGGGCAGCCCAACTCGGATCAATGGTTGCTTGGATGTCCCAAGACGCTAACACTATATGGGTTGGAATGGAGCAGAGTGAATGCCCAAATTTGCCCTTAGATTCAATCCCATTCCTAAACCAAGACATATGGGGGGAAAAAGAAGATTGCTAATTTATGGAGTAAAAACACCCTAAAATATGGTCAATTGTGAGGAAAAAAATTACAACTACCCAAGACTATTTCCAGAGCTATAATGATAGCAAACAACTGAGTTCTCCCCAGCTAGGCTGGACAAAGGATTCCTGAAGTGGAAAGGGGTCTAGTGGTATTGGACCAGTTGTTTGACGGAGCAGTCCTGAAATCATTTGATCAGCTCAAAGAGAAATATGATTTACCAAAGCAAGACTTCTTTAGGTACTTAAAAATTAGGCATTACTTGCAAAATCACCAAGAATGGGAAAAGCTATGCTCCCTACCAACAAAAATAGAGCACT
This sequence comes from Coreius guichenoti, assembly GCA_039654105.1. Classification (NCBI taxonomy): domain Eukaryota; kingdom Metazoa; phylum Chordata; class Actinopteri; order Cypriniformes; family Gobionidae; genus Coreius; species Coreius guichenoti. The sequence continues at coordinate 6,802,910 of CM077191.1, forward strand.
TTTTTATTAATAACAGAAGGAGTAGTAAAGACAAAGTTCATATCACATATTTACAAGATATTGCAGGAATAATTTAAAGAAAATAATTTAGATATTAAAGAAAAACGGGAACTAGAAATGAACACAATAATTACAGATAAGCAGTGGGAGACTTCATGCAGTCAAGGACACAAGGCAACCAGTAGTCCAAACTGGAAGGAATTTGGATGGAAAATTAAAATGAGATATTTTAGAACTCCATTTATAACATCAAAATGGAGCAACACCTCAGACGGCTGTTGGAGGGGCTGTGGCTTGGTGGGAGACCGCACACATATATTTTGGGACTGCCCAAAGATATTAGAATACTGGAAACATTTACACCATCACACTTTGTGCTAGGGGTACTGCCAGCTGATCTTGAAGAGAACAGCCAAACAGGTTTGCTGAGAGTACTTCTTTTAATAGTGAATAAGGTAATTACGGCCTCCTGGTTGAAGCCACACCCTCCAACGGCTGCACAATGGAGGGAAAGAATCCAAGACGTTTATAACATGGAACATACAACAGCATTATTACAACTGAAAGCAGATGTATTCCTAAATAAATGGTCATCCATTGCCCTACATTTTCATTTGATATGAACGATATGCAGTCTCATTTTCTTTTATTTTCTGAATATCATATATTTTCCTTACTTTTACTACTATTTTATTTATTTATTTATTTTAATGCATTGGTCATTTGCAATGTGAAAATTACTGTATTACCTACCAAATGTAGTAGGTATGTGGTATTACGGAGATAAGGATCTTACCTCACATGTATTATGGTTAGGATGAAAGATATCTATAGACTGCTATTCTGTTTGTAGACTTACCCGTGACACCTTATTGTACCACCAAAAAGTTCATTTGTGACATACTGTATGATTGCACTTGATAAAATGAAATAAAAAGACAAGTTCAAAAAAAAAAAAAAAAAGCGGGGCCGAAGTCTTACCTGTCCTCTTGAGGTGAAACCAGACGTCTCGGAGGGACCACACCATGTGTTTGAGCTGCAGCAGGAAGGAGAAGAGTCTGTTGTATTTATTCAGACAGCTGTCTGTGATGACGATATTCACTGGCCAGTCCACCTACAGAACCAGAGAAAGATCATGAAAACATGTCCAGCTCTTCAGAAACGTCAGATTAAAGGAAGACAGTGAGTGTCTCTGACCTTGTATCGGAGCTCGAGACAGTTCAGCGAGTCTGGAGCATGAGGGTGGAAGATCTCAGGGAGGTATCGCAGCGCAAACGTGAAGTGAGCGGCCAGCTCGCTGTCCCCATGAATGCTGTACTGTAACGCCTTATTCAGAATGGAGTTCAACACCAGCGGGGTCAGCAGCTCACCGGGGGTCTGACCACTGCCCAACTAAACACACAGCACACAGTGCACAATAATAAGCATTTTAAATATTTGTATGCTACACTTATGTCACATAATCTCATTATGCTGCATGTTTAATTCTGGCATCTAGTTATATTTAATCTAATTTTGTGTAAAAATGTCTTAAAGTCTTTTTCAAAGTCTTAATTTAGTTTTTGGGTCTACTAGAATAGGTTTTAATGCTTGAATGTTCAAAACACATTATTTTCCCCATATTTCGTCTCTTCCCAGTCTGTCAGTAACACTCTGTTTAGTTCCTGTCTCTATGAAGCCCCTCCTTCTGAAAAGCACAATGTGCTCTGATTGATCGGTTTAAAAAAAAAAAAAAATAAAAAAAATTCTAACCATACGGTTCTCAACCCACGGTTCGGTACGCACTTGCACCATGGTTCATCTCAAATCTGACGACGCATCTATAATGGTTTGTTGAAAATAACAACACGTAAAACAAACAGAGTTAGGCTAATGTAATATAATGTAAAGTATGAGACCTGAACACCACACGTTGCTATTTGTGTTTAAACTAAACTCATTTAAGCCTTGCAAACATTCAAGAGCAAGACGCGAAAGAGAAGAGAAGATTTGTGTGTTTGTGCACTCATCTGAAGCACACACGGCGCGTTGCAGATAGCGTGCAAATATTGAGTTCTCCTTCACATCTTGCGCTTGAACAGACAAATTCACACACAAAAAACCCATCTTGGTGAGTATCCTAGTAAACATAGTAGGTTATGTCTTAAGTAAAACGTAAACAGTCGATAAAGACGTGTGTTCATGTGTAACAATATACTGAATCCGTGCATTATGTCTTAAAGGGAAAGAAGCCTTTTCCTGCTGTCTGTGTTTTTAATGTTGTTAATCACTCACTGCTCTTGACTGAATAGCTTTTGTAACTTCAATAATGATTAATCTTAATTTAATTTATACAGTGAAGATTATAATATGCAATGTTATTATTTTATATTTGATTACTTCATTCAGTTTCTGCATCTGAAAACCACAGTTAGATACCTGAAAAACTTAAAAAGCACTGTTTATTTTATATGCATCTTTGCTCTATTGTATGTATTTGTGTTGTTGTTTGTAGTTTGATTATATGTTCTTATTTTCTTTATTTTTATTTGACAGTTGAATATAACTAATAACTAATTTCCCTGCACATACTGAACCATACCGAAACCGTGACCCTAAAACTGTGATAAAAACCGAACCGTGAGTAAATTGAACCGTTACACCCCGAAGAGTAACTCCCTTTGGAGTGACTTTGTTCTTTGTAACTTTGCAGACCTTATTCATGCTCAAACAGCAACACTACACACTAAAAGTTGAAAATGTAAAAAAGCATAATAGCTCTTCCCATCAGATTTCTGGGCTTAGTTTAAGTGAAAACTGTGTTGATACCTTCTCGAAGAGCTGATCGCTGAGAGAGAGGGCAAACTCTCCATCCTCCATTAACAGGAAATGCCTGAGAGTCTCAAAATGCTTCTCCACACCCAACTCCACGAAAAAATAATCCACCACGGCCTTATTTACCATGGACACACTGAGAGAAAGAGAGAGTTTCAAATGTACAAATTTGGTCCGTTAACGTACAGGGATTTGTGCGTTGTTTATGGTTTAAATCAGGGCTCGATATTGGCACTGATTTCACAATTTAATTTGGATTTTGATTTATCATTGATTCAATTGAAAACATATTTTAGTTACAATGTAAAATGGCCAAAGTACATAAGTGCCTGATTTATCAAATATGTATTTTTACATAACTACATTTATAAACAAGAATTAAATAGTTTTAAATATGCAATTTTTTTGTCAATTTGAGAAGGTATTTATTTATAATTTTATTTTTGAATTAATACAACGGCTCTTCAAAATAGCTACATACATGAACAATACTAATATATATATATATATATAAAAAATTTATTTAAAATATTTAACAATACTATGTGTGTGTATGAGTAAATAGATGTTTATATGGCAATTTTTATATACTCTTACATACATACATACATACATACATACATACATACACACACATATACGTGTATATATATATATATATTTATATATTTGTGTGTGACACACACACACACACACATATATTCATACATACACATATATATGTGTGTATGTATGTGAGTATATTAAAATTGCCATATAAACATCTAGTCGGTGAGTCAAATGGCAAAACTGATTCCAATCAATAAGTTGCTTGATATTTTCATAAGCTAAACTGGATAGTTCAAATAAAGATGATTAAATTAAAAAAAAAAAAATTCAATATATCAACCCAGCTCTAGTTTACATACTGTGTAATCAGTGGTGTTGTAACAGAGTGTTTCATGAGAACAGGAAGTGGCATCATCTCGCTGAGCTGAACAGCAGTGGCATCGGTGGCCCGGTAAAGGGAGGGGTCGACAGGTAGGCCGTTCGGGCCCCGTGTGACCTGCAGAAGCAGCTCAGACTCTGGAGCCGCAGCTAGAGCAGGAACGACAACACAAAATCCTCTCTGTTTCTGATAATGTAAGAAAGCTCTAGTGGTTCAGGATGAAGACAGCTGGTCCGGTACTCACTCAACAGGCCGTACGAGTCCTGGTACTGCTCAACTTGGTACTGTGAGGCCAGGCTGAGAAGATAGCGATCCTCTGGACTCTTTTTAGGGGACAATCCTAGTCCCAGAGCCCAGGCAGACAGTCCCTCATCCAGGGAGAACAGCTCACTAGGGGGCGCTGCATTACAACATAAGTGCAAATAAGAAATCATTAACCACAGTGAATTTACTTTGTCTGTGACCAACAGATATCAACAAAAAACATAAAAACTAAATAATTAATTCTTAAAATTAGGAACCTGTAGCTATGATAAAACGATAAATGTGCTATTTGAATAAAATGTCACTTCTAATGAAAATGGCAGTTACATTTTTTATCATTTTAAATGTTTTTCTGGAAGTAGCTGAGGGTGCTAAACATTTGTGCAGTTGCGTTCTTACCCTGGGTGTCTGTGTCAGCTGGTTTCTCTGTGTCTTCTGATGCTCGGTCAAATTTGGTTGGTAGTCTGTCACCGTACAAACTCCCTGGCACCACACCGCCAACCACGCAGCCCATCCCCAGAGTAGAGTCTGATGTATGCGCACGGGCTCCGCTGTAAAGAGAGCTGGGTCGAATGGTCTCAGCCCCACTGACCACACACCCAATACCCAAAGTAGACTGTGAGGAATGTCCGTACTCACTTCCAGGCAATGGAGAGCGCTGAGGGACTGTGCCTGATACAACACACCCTAATGTTAGCGTGGAGTCAGACGCATGTCCGAAAGCGCTGCCAGGCAGAGGGGTGGATGAAGGGGCGGCGTCTGGCATCACACAACCCACTTTAAGAGTGCTGTCAGAAGAGTGACCAAATTTGCCCAAAAGTGGGCGAGAGGCGGCGACATCTGACACAAACTCACCCACCTTTATATGGGCGTCAGAGGCGTGTCCATGAATATTAGCGGTAGGGATATGAGTATTTACCTCAGAAATGTGTTCGCCAACCCTTATATGGGCATCAGAGGCATGGCCATGAATATTAGCGGTAGGGATATGAGTATTTACCTCAGAAATGTGTTCGCCAACCCTTATATGGGCATCAGAGGCATGGCCATAAATATTAGGGGTTGGAAAAGGAGTGGTTACCTCAGAAACATGTTCGCCAATCCTTATATGGGCATCAGAGGCGTGGCCATGAATACTAGGGGTTAGAAGAGGAGTGGTTACCTCAGAAACATGTTCGCCAACCCTTATATGGGCGTCAGAGGCATGGCCATGAATACTAGGAGTTAGAAGAGGAGTGGTTACCTCAGAAATATGTTCGCCAACCCTTATATGGGCGTCAGAGGCGTGGCCATGGATGTTAGGGGTTGGAAAAGAAGTGGTTACCTCAGAAACATGTTCGCCAACCCTTATATGGGCATCAGAGGCGTGGCCACGGACATCAGAGGAGGGCAGGGATGATATCAGTGCTGGATCAGGATCACGGCTGTTATTTCTCGGATGAGTATCAGACTCTGACTCATGGAAGCTTATGAGAGAAGACACAGATTGTTCTTCCTCTGGCTGAGAACAGTGAGATGGCTGGCTGACACTCTCACAGGATTTGGCTTTCTCTGTTGGCTCCTGGGTGGCTTGCTTTGGCTCTGAACCTGTGCTGGCCGCCAAGGGCTCTGTTCCTGTCTCTTCTCCAGTTGGTTGTTTTTCTGTACACTGGCTATCGCTCTCTGCCTCACATGTTCGCTCTTGAGTGGTTTGTGTAGGGGTGTTTGACTCCGAGTGGATCGGGCCCTTGTTCCGCCCCGAGGCAGTGGAGTCTCCCAGCTGCACTGAACTCTGTGAAGGGTGTCCATGAACACTAGCCTTCGGCTGACCTACTGACCCCTCTGGAGTGAATTGACCCAACTGGAAGCTGGACTTGGATGCTTGTCCATATTGACTAGGCACAGGGACTGACTCTAGGACTTCTGAAACATTTTGTCCAAGACATATGTGGGAGGTTGTTGGGTGTGGCTTCTGAGGAAACTGCAACAGGTCAGAACCAATGTCGTGGAGGGCCTGAGTCATGGCACCACTGTCAGGGATGCGTGGAGGCTTGGGGAGGAAGTCAGCAATGTCGATTTCCTCTGATATGAGAGCACGAGTTTCATCATTGGCAGGAGAGCAGGGAGCGGCAGAGGATTCTGGGATAGGAGGATCTGCTGTTTGCTGTTCACTAAGATTCTGCTGTAAAATGAAAATAATTACAACAGTGTAGGCAGAATTTATGATGCTATAGATGTGTACATGTAAAGAACAGCACACAGACCTCAGCGTGTAGTTGTGCAGGCCGTTGTTTGTAAGCTGTTTCTGGAGGGGGGCCCTGCAGACCTAAAAGAAACTTCTCCAGAAGAGCCTGAACAGAAATCATAACACCTCAGAGATAAAGATTTCCGCTTATCTATCCCTTTTAATGGCAGATGCTAACATATACTGCTGGACATATGATTACTAACGCAAGTACATCTACCAGACAGGTAAAACTTAAAAAGGATGGTTCATAAACCGAGAACTGGAGACTTTCACATGACACCAAGATGTTTGTGTTAGATTGTAGAGGCATAATTTCTGGCTACAGTATAACTGCAAATGAAAAATGTAATACATAATTTGTATTTTCTTGTGAAAAATAAATGTATTATATATTTATAAAAATGCATTTTTAGTAAAATAAGTTACTAAAAACTGATAAAATTACAAAGAATAAAAATATCACTTTTGCACTACTAAACAGATACTACAAATTCTCTATTAAAATGCAAAAAGGAAAAAAATGATAAAATTTTTTTACATATTTATAAATATATTTTAGTAAAATAATTTATTGAAAATGGATAAAATGACAAATAACAATAATATCCCCATTGCAATATCAGAGTAAGATACAGTGTTGGGCAGTAGCGAGCTACAAGTAGCGACGCTACTAGCTTAACTACATTTTTCAGTAGCTTGTCAGTAGCTCAGTTACTTTTAAAACAGTGTAGCTTTTTCAGTAGCTAACTACTTTATCCAGCAAGTAGCGGTGTTTCACGACCAAAAGCTACATTCCGTTTTGGGTTCTGATGAGAACGAGCCTGTAATGAGCGAAGCGGAGCGGTGTGACGCTCAGCTCAATAATCCGCTCTACGCAGGCGCGCTTCACTCATGAACCGCTCACCGGTAAAACGACGTTCGCTCAAATCCCGCTCAGACATGAAATTCCTCTGTACTGTAGCCTACTATACTTGTTGTAGCCATTAAACAATGTATTTTGTTTCATATTTATGTTTAAATATTATGTTATTTTTAAATTTCATCTAGGCTATATTGATTATGAAAAGTGCAAAGACGCGTAATATATGTCAAAGACATAGGGTCAGAAATGATTTTGACCACTTCATTAAGTTTTGTTTTGTAGAAAGCCTTTCTTTAAAGTGAATTTCGTTTTGTATAAATTGTATCTTAATTTTAATCAATGTTTCATCAGCCAATTGCTTGGATTTAATAAATAAGCAGCAAATAGACTATAGCAGACAATAATCGTGACATGGAGGCGCCGGAGCGATCACTTGCATTGCACATGAACTGGAGCGCGTCTCATAAATAAACCAAAAACTCAGCAGGCTACTTGCCTCACTGACATGAGAAATATGTGTATAGAAAGCTTGAAATGTCCACTTTTAAACGAAACAATTCGAAACGAAAAGAAACAGTCAAGCAATGCGCACTGTTCACGCGAGCAGCTCATGACTGGTGTCTCTGTTCACGTGAAGCGTTTCTGTTCAAAATGCTGCGCGCTCCATCACTGCATGTGCTGTGAGTTTAACATGCATTTTTAGACTAATCCTGACTCCTAAATATTTAATTTAAGTTGCATACATTTTGTTCTTGCACTGATGTTAAATGTGTAGCCATTTTGCACTTTGACAGCCAGTTTGAGATGTAGGCTATGTTTGAGTATTGTGTGTATTGGATAGTTTACAAAATCAAATGATTCTGAGTTTTTGCCAATTGAAATGACTGGGAAAAAGGTGTCCCAATCAACCTGAATTCACCCTATACTCTTTGAAATCATTATGCTGCTTGAAACCCCAAATATTATAACATTCTTCATTAACATTTATTCAGTTATTTGTAACAATGTCATTGTAAAAAAAAAAAAAAAAGAAAAAAGAAATTTCAATGTAGCTAGCTACTTTTTGATAGTAACTTGTAGTGTAGCTAACTACTTTTTCAAAAGGGTAGCTTGACTGTAACTTAACTACTTTAACTTACAAGTAGCTTGTAGCTAGTAAAGCTACAGTTTCAGAGTAGCTTGCCCAACACTGGTAAGATACAAACATTCTCTATTACAAATGCAAAAAAATATAAATATATTTTTAGTAAAATTACAAATAATATTAATAATAATACTAATTTAATATTACTAATGAAAACCATTGCAATAACAGAACAAGATAATAAACATGCCATTGCCATAAAAAACAAAATCTAAATGACCCAAACTCTACAATAAAAATTCTGAAGAACGATATCAGACCTGTACATTCTGTTGCTCTTGCTGCAGGAAGTTCACTCTTTGCTCATCGAGTTTCATCCTCTGCACCTTCCACATGGCTCTGAGCTCTCGTCTAGCAGCGGCTTCTGATAACTGACCATACTGAGCGATCAGATCCATCCTGAACACACACAGAAAATATATCATTTCATTCTGCATTTCCTTGTTGCTAAATGTCTCTCTGGATATTTGAGTCCTTTTATAAAGTGCAAAAGTGGAACAAAAATCCTATTAATTCTCTTCACAGTGAAATAGATTTTTATTGATAACATATAGACCTCTCAAGGCAGATGTACCATGAGCTCTGAGGGTGATAGGATGCTATATGAAGACACAACTTCAATGTATTTTGCATTGAAACATACAGCATTATTCAGTGTGCTGACGTAATTTCCACTGAAACAGGAAGACAGGGTGGGACAAATCGGGGCAGCCCCTCCCCCTTTTTAAAATGGCAAGTAGCGTTTCGATCATATCACAGCTCGGCCGTTGAGCTTGTTAAAGACACATTTAACAGCTTATATGACAGCCACAGTCTAATAGATTTAGATTTAATATGAAACTGTTACTAAAGCAAAACAGTGAACATAATCATGTTGAGGATGTGTGTAGTTATGTTGGTGCATGGCACCATGTTATCTCTTCTACTCGTCAGTGCTGTTTCTAATGCAGAGTCTGTCTAACCGTTTCTCCTCCATATCGCTTTAAAATACAGCATTCTGTGCAGAATTCGACACTAACGTGAAACCAGACTTCATTCGCCCCAATGGAAAGCATACTTACACTGTCTGATTCGTTCCTTATCCCCTATATCAGGGGTGGCGAACTCCGGTCCTGGAGAGCCAGAGTCCTGCAGAGTTTTGCTTCAACCCTAATCAAACACACCTGAACAAGTTAATCAAGGTCTGAAGGGTTACTAGGTAGCCACAGGCAGGTGAGTTTTATCAGGGTTGGAGCTGAACTCTGCAGGACTGAGGCTCTCCAGAACCGGAGTTCGCCACCCCTGCCCTATATAGTGCACTATGTGCCATTCACCATGTAGAAAATAGTAACGGTGTTCAAAGTGACCGATTTCAGCCGCAGCTTCAGCGTCTGTTTATAATGTAGGGGGCGGGGCTTCAGATTCTAGAGAGCATTTGATTGGACAGAAAATCTGATGAGCAGCTGAAGTGCGGAGTGATGTCATCAAAATCATTGATCCATATTGGCGGAAGTGAGAGACTGCAAGTTTTGAATGCTTATATCTTCTAAATGCGAATTTTGGAGCACACTAGCTTATACAGGGCTTGACGCTTACTTTTTTCCCCAAGGAGCACCTGTGCTCCTAAGATCGAAAAAGTTAGAAGCGCATTTTAGGGGCGCAACTAACTATTTCTGCATTTATATATATAAAACGCACTGTAACATATTTTTGCCATACTAGTGTTATTTTAGTATCACTGAGATACTATATCGTTTTTGTTTTCAATTTAATTTATTTTGAATTCAATTTAATTCTGCTTTCATTTTAATTTTAGTTAAAAGTTTTAGTAATTCTGTTGTTTTGTCTTTTTTTTTGTTTGGTTTTTGTTATTTTTTTAAAAATGCCTGTATAGTTTTTATTCATTTTTATTTCAGTTTTAGTTTGGTACATCAGGTTTATGAAACTAAATAACAGGTTAATTTCAACTAAATGAAAATAAGAAAAGTTTAAGGATTTTTTTACATTTTATTTTATGTCAGTTAACATTTTTATGTCAGAGAATTTTTATGGTTTTAGTTTTTGTTAGCTATAATAACACTGATACTAGTAAAATCTATACATTTAATAATATGTGTCAAATAATCATAGTCTTTCCTTCCTGTGACGGGGCATCCCAGACAGAAGCTACAATAGTTTACTTTAAATTAAATGGAAATTAAATTAAATTACATACAGTTTGTTTAACCAAATAATAACCGGGGTGGAAATTGGAAACACTGCGTGACTTTTATTTAATAAACAAGCCCGAAATACACCGGGACTCTTATTTTGAAATGTCTTTGGTTTATTAATGCTGCTGCTCATCCCCAAAATATAAGATGCCTTAAATGATCATTAAGACGTTTGTTATGATCTTACATTTAAGAAAACTGATCTGCAGGGATTTTTATTCGCACACGTGCTCCAAAATACATTTTACAGTTTGCACACATCTATTTTTAGTCGCAAATGCGAGTGAAATGGTCGCACTGTCGAACTTATTCATACTAAAAGCCAAAAAACTTCAATTATGATTTCATGGATACTTTAAAACATTTAAAAAAGTATTTTATCACCAAATTCTTGATTATAATCCTCAAGTCAAATAAACAAATTAAAAAGGTCCCTGTTACCATGGATGCGTGAAATGCAGCAAAAAAGCTTAGTGGTGAGCGTCCACTCCCTCCCATGATGCATTGCAAATGAGAAACAAGTTGTACTTGCATATTTGTATGTTCAACTCTTTTGCAATAAACATCAAAAAATGATATTTTACACCTATAATAAATTATGTTTAGTCATTAGTTTTATATTTTACCGTTGATTTTCATTTAAGTCATTTGCAATGCTTTATGAGATGAATAGTTCATTTCCTCATAAAAGAGTACACAGTCTTGTACCTTTGTCTTTTTTCTTAAATAATTCTTTGGATTTAAGACAATATTGTAATGTTATGATTCATCTGAGAGCTCTTTTGGTTCACGGCACATAATGCTTTACTGAATAATTTGCTCTAAAGCATGTGGAGAATATGAATGGACAATAAACTTCCTGTGGGAGGTCACTGCTGCGCTCTACAGCCTCAGCCTCAATCGTTCTCTTTTCTGAGTGTAACTGTATGCCGCCCACCGTGCCCGGCGCTCCAGCTGCTCCTCGAGGGCCTGCAGCCTCTGTTCTCGGTCTCTGAGCTCTCGAGCGTAGCTGAAATCATCTTCCTGCTCCTTCCGTCTCGCAGCACTACGCCACTGAAACCACATCCACACAAGTTAGAGTCACTGAAGATGGTTTTACTGACTGGTTATTAATATGCTCCTCACCTCCTGGTCGAGCTCCAGTTGCTGTTTCATCTCTTCAAATCGCTCTCTCTTCTGGGCCTCCTCCGCCAGACGCTGCGACACCTGGCGGCCTGCAGGGGGCAAGAGTGAAAACAGTGGGACGTCAGTTGTAAACTCCATTCATCTGCCTCTGTGGGGAGGAACTCCCTCTCGATGGTTGTCCTGAAAATTAATACTTTACCCTCACAAGGAGAACAACTGTGTCCTCCTCATGTAATAAACATTGTTTACTATACATATCAGTGCTGTTTTAGTATCATTAGCTTTTGTTAAAATTTCAAATTTTTTTTTAGACTTTTTTTTTTAAATTACATTTATCTCACCTAAATGTTTGCTCACTCATTGTATTTATGTTTTTACAATGGGGTAATGTTGTTGCTCAAGAGTTTACAAATCACAAGGAAGCTTGATTTCAATCTTTGAATTAAACTGAAAAAGTAGCACAAATAAATTCAGTAGAATAAAGATACAAATGATATGAAGAGAAAAGTTTTCTGGGTAAGTCTAACACATATTCAGGTAGAAATACTACAGAAATACTACAAAATAAAGTAATCAAATGTAAAATAACACTGGATAGTCTTTGAGTCCTGTATAAATTAAATACATAGGCTATTAATCCTAATTCCTTACAATTCAAGCTATCTTTTGTCGTTTTGTCAACATTAATGACAGACAAAAGTTAGGCTGCTGTCACTTTAAGAACTAGTGCACAGATCCATTTTACTGTTACATGTTTATTAAGGACATAACCAACTGTGTTTATGAGGATATGTTAAAGCGCTATAATGCACGAAAAAGAACTCAGTTTGTTACTCGCGAGCTGTTTGTAAGAGAAAACCATCTCTCGGAGAGCGTGCGAGTACTTAAGAGTTTAAAATCGCTTGAATGTTTAAATTTGTAAGACTGCAAACGTAAAACACTCACAAAAAATTAACACTCGTTAGTCGGCAATGCAATGTTGTAACAACATGAACGTGAACAAATGTGAACGACTCTCTGTACAGTTGACGGGTCAGCGCTGCATCATCACGAACGATTCAGCCTTTCCAATGTAAATATTCAAGCGCTGGAACACGCGAAAGGAAATTTGTTACTCGCGTGCTGTGCAGGAAGTTTAAACATCCGATCCGAAGCGCGTGCCCTGAAAGCCCGCGTGAGACACTGTGTGAAGTTGAGCTCTCTTTCATGCCTTCCTGCGCTTGAATGGACAAATTCACTCAAAATTATGTCAAAAAATGCCCATCTCTGTGAATATCCTAATAAGTGAACGTAAACACAAAATGCATGATTTATGCGTGCAATCGGTCTTAAAGTGACAGCCTCCTAATAATCCTGCTACTGTCTGCGTTTTTAATGTTAATCAAACAACAAAGGACAAAGAGAAAAAAAAAAATAAATAAAAAAAAAAAAAAAAAATAAAAAATAAAAAATCACTCACTGCTCTTGAACTTTAAAAAGGATATGCAGACTATGCCGTGTTATTTATCTGATTAGCTTTCTTTATTAAATTTCGGTACCTGAAAACTATTAGACCTGCCTTTCATTTGTATCTTTGTTGTATTGTATTTATTGGTGCTATTGCTTGTAATTTGATTGTTTGTTCTTATTTTATTATTGACCTTTAAAAATGTAGGCTATTCAATTTATATTAGTTAAGCTAGTAGCTTTAGCTGTGGTATCGAAATTGGAATAGAGGATTGTGAATTTTCACTCGTATCTAAAATGTTGGTGTCATAACTGCCTGTTTTTGTGTCATGGCTGGTAAAAAATATTTTTGGCCGGTAAATTTTTCTAAGTCACCGGCAATTGGCAGGTGTGGCAAAAAGTTCATTTTAGGCCCTGCGTGCAAATGATAAACTTTAGTGACGATGCAACACTGGCCCGATCGTACAAGTGACAATTCAGCCAACTGTCCCAACTCCCGAAACCGCTGTTTGTGAAATTGCGCCACGCAGAAAGTTTTAAAATGACTGATTTGATCTTATAATCTGTGTGGATTCATTTACTCATACAACCTACATGCTAAAGAGAATAAACGTTTATGGGAATTTCCCGCAGTGTGAGACCTGCAGGAATGATTAAAATTATGCCCAATACCCGCAACCCCGCGCCGAAATTGGAGCCCCGAGTTATTTTAGTACTTCAACTTGAACTAAACAAAAAGCTTTTGGTCATGATGATAAGCAGAAAAGTGGTTCTGTCCCAAATGGCTCACTCCACGTGAACTTCCTGGACTTTAGGGAGTCCCATTTCTCATTTTATAATTCAGAAGGATGCTATTTGGGACAGGGCCTATGATGAAAGTCAAGTCTGGCTACGCAAGACTAATTTTACCCAGACAGAAGCTGCTAACAGCATCATGTGCGTGCTTGGGTTGTGAGGGGACAGATTTCTGACCTCTGATTCTCTCCAGGGTCTTGGCCGCTGTCTCTCTGACCTGGTTAATGAGCTCCTGTCGGGCCTTTTCAGTCCGCATGGCCTGATGAAAAATAAGTTATAGAGAGAGGGGAAAAAAATAAAGGAAGACAGACTTCAACGCAAAACAATGAAGCAGATTTTAGCCTAGGTCACAGTGTCCTGATGAAACTGGGTTAATGGACCAGATTTTAAAATCTCATCTGTTGCCATGCCAACAGTACTGGTGCTACACTGTTATTGGGTTTCTAAATTTAGTGAGCATACTGCAGACATAAACACTTAACCTGGATGAACTATTTTGAAAACCTCATAATTACTTCACTATATATCAGCAGCAAGCAGATCCCCATGACAGGCGCAGTACCTGCTCCTCCCTGCTGATGGCGCTGTGCCTAGCGATAGTCTCCATTCGCCCTCGGTACACGGCACAGTCTCTCTCAATCTCCTCAACTTCTTGCAGGGAAAACGTCACAGCGATCCTGGGCACTGGTATATCCGACCAGAAGATGTAGTGCTATTTAATGGACAGATGAAGTTAAATCGGAACTTCCAAAAATCATCTCCAGTAAAAATGTTTTTTTTTTTTTTTTTTTAAATCATAAGTGACAGTAACGACATTTATAATGTTACAAAAGATTTATATTTCAAATAAATGCCATTCTTTTGAACTCTCTCTTCATCAAAGAATCCTGAATAAAAATCTTAATTTTCAACAAAAAATATTAAGCAGCACAACTGTTTTCAACATTGATAATAATCAGAAAATAAATGTTTTTGAGCAGCAAATCAGCATATTATAATGATTTCTGAATGATCATGTGACACACAGTAATAATGGTGAAAATTCAGATTTGCATTACAGGAATAAATTACACTTTAAAATATATTCAAATAGAAAACAAAGTTATTTTAAATTGTAATAATATTTTACAATATTACAGTTTTTACTGTATTTTAGATCAAATAAATGCAACCTTGGTGAGCAGAAGAGACTTTCCTCAAAAACATAATTCACAGCAGTTCAAAGCATTATTAAGTGTTTGTGGGGCACCTGTGGGCAGCAGATTTTCAGAAGATTGATTGTTTTCCCGCAGACGTAAACATCGTTTGCGATGTGTTTGAGGAACACCGGCACACAGTCCTCTGCATCCCGCGAAATGAGAGTGTAGCCCTGCGTCCAAAAGTTCTTATCTGAGGGAACAGAGATTCATTAATTTTTGGAGGGTTTTGCATAAATGACATATTGATTTTAAGACTGCTATCACTGATGTAACTGCACACCATCAGTGTTTCATTTTTAATCTAATAATGCAGCAGAAAATTAATAGACTTATCTAGCCATCTAAATATAAAATTAAAGCGTGAGATTGAGAAACTCACCTCTGTAGGACAGATAATCCTCATTGACCTCAATCATAAACTCTTTATAAACGTCACGGAAGACGCCACTGTACACCCAGTCTGAAACAAACCTACACACCAACACAGACACTATGTAACTTTTTTTGTTCAAAATTAACAATTTAAATGAGTCAATACATCATTAATCCTTCTTCCAAAATGTGTATTTGTCTTGATTTTGACACTGATTCACTAAGGTAAGCCTATTATAAGTGTTTATACTTATATCTGATGGGATGTTTTTTGCGGGAAATTGTGTACATTCGTCACTCGCCCAAGCGTGTCTCATCATATCTGAAAAAAGAGAAAAGTTGCTCCGACTGCTTTGACGCGTGTATGGTGTTCGAGTGGCACAGGTTAGTTGTCACAACGAGCGAGAAAGCTTGAAATGGAGCAGCTAAATCTCCAACCTCCAGAGAATCACCTGTTTTAAACAAATGCCGAACAGAGGAGAGTCTGATGGCAAAAAGAGAACAAGACAGAGCTCGTAATAAAACAAGAATCAACACTGGCTTGGCTTTTTTGAGATAGCAAGCATCTAAACCATCTAGATGGCCCTGTTTACACATGGTATTAAGATGCATTTTGGTCGATCGGATCACAAGTAGACGAGGGAGACACATTCCCGTTTACACCTGGTGTTTTAATCCTTCTCTTTTGTCCACTTTCAGCCACTTCTGTCCTGATTTCTTCGAGGGGAGGGTCTATGGGCGGATAAATGTATGGGTTTTTTCCGATCTTTCAATCTAATGGAGAAATATGCTCTCACATTTTACATATGAACGCGACCGGAGACGATGTAAAAACATACAGAGAGCAGCAGCTTTTGTTTCTGCTCTGACAGCCGCAAGACCAGCCGAACACTGTGAGTGTGTTAGAAATCAGGAATGGTGAGAGAACATTGTGCTTAGTACGTTTTTTGTCTTCAAACCAAATTTGGGTCTCCAGCCGACAAAGTTTAAATCCTGTCTGGCTAGCACGCTTCCCATAATGTTTCCGCATTAGGTCAGTAGGCGGAGAGTAGGCGTCTTTTGTGGCTGTTTGAACACATTCGACCACATGAGCGTTTACACTACGAAAGCAATCCGGTCAAATGTGTTTTCGAATGCCTCTGCAAAAGTGGACAAGCTCAAAACATTTTAGACCCCGTTTAAACCTATATTTATCCGATCGACCAAAACGCATCTTAATACCAGGTGTAAACAGGGCCTGAGGGATTTGAAATGGTGTAAAAGCGACGCGGAGATGGCGATTTCATTACTCAACAGATGAGCAAGGTATTTTATTGAACAGATAAATATGTAGCTCTCTAACAGAGTTGATTGTAAAGCATTATCTATTGTGAAGGGTCATTTCATTATGGTTGTTGTAGCACTGTGCTGGAATTTATTTTCAAGGAAGTACCATGTCTATTAATGGGTTTAGCTACAGGAACGTCTTCATCTAGTCAGATTGAGATCCTTTCCAGCTAAACTGGTTATATCTTTTAAGCCTAGTAGTGAATGTTTTATGAGCAGTAGGATAATCTCTCTCTTTTTTTAGTTACGAGAAAGAATCATATTCATCCGCACAGTCACGCAGAGCCGAAGCACAACCAAAACAAAGTAGCTTGACAGACATGGCCTTTATGTGGTTGTATAGGAAAAAGCAGCATGATGATTCTCCATTCATGTTGCACAAGAAAAATAACAGCTGAATACGAGTAAATAATAGCATAGAATCTCTGTGGTGCACTTAATGGCAGCCAGACACTACAGGAACCATTTCATAGTATCAGTCACTTGGAAAAATATAGTGTCAAAAACCACTCTGCTTTTAAGTGACCTTCTTGAGTTGAATAATAGATAAATGAGTAAAGAGCATTGGGGGAGATGAGTTTCTCACCGTGTGTACGGCTCACAGCTGCTCTTCAGCAGCGACAGCAGCACTGGATGATTCTCATTACTGCAGTTACTTTGAGCTTCATTATACAGACACGACAGCAGTTTTACACCCTAAACACAGACATCAACACTGCCAATTACACAAACAGCACTGAAGACCTGCAACACCAACCTGTCTACAACACTTCTGAGCTGAAAACATCATCTTTAAACTCAACCTCAAGTCTACTGTGTCTGACAGAAGTATGTGAAGTGTGCAATTCTTACCATGGGAAATGATGCTCGTCCCACACCGGCGATTCCATCCACACAACACAGTTCTGACAGATACCTGATAATCACATACAAGGACATGGATTAACATCTGCTGAAACTGATTTTCATCTTACTGACTACATATTTATTTTACTTTTTTTTTCTCCTGATGTCCACTAATAATGACTGAGGGTTCAGTAACAGTTTTTTTTTTTTTCGTGCTCAACCAGTCGGTTCAGTAGTTTAGATTTCTACTTGCCCTACCAACATCACTGGCCCCAACACGAAAAAGTATTTTTCTTTTTTTATGAAATAATTTTAGATTTACATTTATTTTATATATATATATATATATATATATATATATATACACACACACACCGATCAGGCATAACATTATGACCACCTTCCTAATATTGTGTTGGTCCCCCTTTTGCTGCCAAAACAGCCCTGACTCGTCGAGGCATGGACTCCCTGAAAGTGTGCTGTGGTATCTGGCACCAAGATGTTAGCAGCAGATCCTTTAAGTCCTGTAAGTTGCGAGGTGGGGCCTCCATGGATCGGAATTGTTTGTTCAGCACATCCCACAAATGCTCGATTGGACTGAGATCTGGGGAATTTGGAGGCCAAGTCAACACCTCAAACTCGTTGTTGTGCTCCTCAAACCATTTCTGAACCATTTTTGCTTTGTGGCAGGGCGCATTATCCTGCTGAAAGAGGCCACAGCCAGCAGGGAATACAGTTTCCATGAAAGGGTGTACATGGTCTGCAACAATGTTTAGGTAGGTGGTACGTGTCAAAGTAACATCCACATGGATGGCAGGACCCAAAGTTTCCCAGCAGAACATTGCCCAAAGCATCACACTGCCTCCGCCGGCTTGCCTTCTTCCCATAGTGCATCCTTGTGCCATGTGTTCCCCAGGTAAGCGACGCACACGCAACCGGCAATCAAGGTGATGTAAAAGAAAATGTGATTCATTAGACCAGGCCACCTTCTTCCATTGCTCCGTGGTCCAGGTCTGATGCTCACGTGCCCACTGTTGATGCTTTCGGCGGTGGACAGGGGTCAGCATGGGCACCCTGACTGGTCTGTGGCTATGCAGCCCCATACACAACAAACTGTGATGCACTGTGTATTCTGACACCTTTTTATCAGAACTAGCATTAACTTCTTGAGCAATCTGAGCTACAGCAGCTCGTCTGTTTCATCAGACCACACAGGCCAGATTTCGCTCCCCACGTGCATCAATGAGCCTTGGACACCCATGACCCCCGATACCCTGTCGCTGGTTCACCACTGTTCCTTCCTTGCACCACTTTTGATAGATACTGACCACTGCAGGCCGGGAACACCCCACAAGAGCTTAAGTGTTGGAGATGCTCTGACCCAGTCGTCTAGCCATCACAATTTGGCCCTTGTCAAACTCGCTCAAATCCTTACGCTTGCCCATTTTTCCTGCTTCTAACACATCAACTTTGAGGACAAAATGTTCACTTGCTGCCTAATATATCCCACCCACTAACAGGTGCCGCAATGAAGAGATAATCAGTGTTATTCACTTCACCTGTCAGTGAAGTCATAATGTTATGCCTGATCGGTGTATATGCCCTACTACAGTATATATCTCACATAAATATTTTTTGTCCCAGAGCTAGTGTGAAAGAGTGAACTCATGACCCATTTTTACCACTTAGTTTCCAAAAATGCTCTAACTGGAATGAGGCAAGTGTTTTGCATTGTAAATGAAGTATGTTTACACTCTTTTATTAAAAAAAATAAAATCCTTCATGAGAGCCATTTAAAAGCACAGCTTTGTGGATTGCATGACAGGATGACAAAATATACCTGAGCTGACGCCCCAGTTTGCGGAAATGACAAGCGATAGTTAGTAGACTCAGAGAGGCTGGTGTGCTCAGCACACACGCTCTGTAGTAATGCAGGTAACGCCGTAGCCCACCTGTGAAGGCCTGAGACACACACACACAAGCATCTGTGTAACATGTAGTTATGGGAAAAAATCCTAAAGTACTGTAAAAAATTACAGCATCTGTCACCTGGAAGACGAGTCCCTTCTGACTCCCGCTGCTCAGGGAGAAGCGGCTGAGACGCAGGTAATGTGTGCCATACTGCGCCAGCTCACTCAGCAGCCGAGACACACTCTCAGGGGACGTCCCAGACACACATATATCCGGACGAACATCAAACTGCACACTAGCCTTGAGCGGAGAATGAAGAGAAAGTCAAGAAAAAAGTTCTTATTAATAAAATTGATGTATATTGAATGAGCTACCTCGTTGAGAGGAAACGTGGCAGAGGAGACCCCGATCAGCACGTTGAGCACGTCTTTGACCAGCTGACTCTGGCAGTCCAGCGGCAGTGGGAGGAGCGGTGATGGTGTCTGAGTGGACAGAATGTTTCTCATTTCTCCTTCCCACAGCCGGTACAGCTGATCAAACGCCTCTCTGCCAGCCTCTGTCAGGTACGGGGGTTCCTTCTGACCCGGTGGACTGAAGGAGAGAGAAAAAAAAGGATGACAAATGTGGACCATGTTCAAACTTCTTTTTTTAAAGTAGTCGGCAGGGGTGTATTTCAATGCATTCATCTGTTCAACTCAATGCATTGATTGTGGTATTCATTAAAGCGATAGCCCCACCAAAAATGAAAATCCTGTCATCATTTATTCATCCCTATGTTGTTCTAAACCTGCATGACAGAACTTTCATTTTTGGGTGGACTATCCCTTTAATAGACTATAATAATTATAATTATTATTAATTATAATATAACATTTATTATTTTTTTCATAAAGAGATCATAAAACTAATCCATATGAATTGAGCGGTTTAGTCCAAATTGTCTGAAGAGACACAATCGCTTCATATGATGAACAGATTGAATTTAGGCTTTTATTCAAATATTAGCGAACCAATGAAGCAATCAAGCAGGTTCGGTTCAACTTCTGTTTGAAAGCTCAACCAAATCTGCTTGACGCACGAGAACAAACCTCATTGGTTCTTGCAGAAGCTCAAATGTGATGCGTAACACGAGAATGAACCTCATTGGTTCTTGTGGAAGCTCAAAGGTGTTGCGTAACACGAGAACGAACCTCATTGGTTCTCACACGTAAAGCGAACATGCTTGAGCTTCCGTTTACCACAACTGATGTGTGAGTTGATGAATGTTTATATGTGAATAAAAGCCTAAATTAAATCTCTTCAGTCTCTTCAGAATATATGGACTAAACCGCTCAGTTCATATGGATTATTTTTACGATCTCTTTAAGAACTTTTTGAAGCATCAAAGTGGTAGTTGTGTAGCTGTCAATGGAGGGACAGAAATCTCTCAGATTTCATCAAAAAGATCTTCATTTGTGTTCTGAAGATGAACAAAGTCTTACAGGTTTGGAATGACGGGGTGAGTAATTAATGACAGCTTTTTCATTTTTGGGTGAACTATCCCTTTACAAATAAACCTTTAGATCAGGTTTTTAAAATTACATAATTTGAGTCAAAGTGGTTATACATTTTTTAAAGTAATAATGATCTGAAATTTGGTCAATTCAATTTAATTGTTTTGGTGCAGTTTTGAAAAGAATCATAATCAAATCAAACCACTGTCAGTCAGAGCAGATATTACAGACTCTACTCTACTCTGCTCAACTCTCTCTCACCAGCCAATGTTCTCCCAACAGCGTCGTCTGCCGGGCACAAACGTCCGAAGGGCCTCCCATACGTCAATCTCAGGGCTGGGACTCGGCTCGGATTGGGAATCAGGAGTCAGATTAGAGGCAGACAGGAAGCCTTCGTCATCAGACTGATCCAGACACAGAGGAACCTGCAGAAACAACAACATATATGATACCAGGTGTAAAGACTCAAAGGCTGAAACATTTAATAAAGAAGAATGGATAAATGTAGTATCTTCACCCGTATGCTGAGCCCAGTAATGTCTGCGTTACTGGGAACGGGCGGCAGGTCCAATCGGATGTCCATATCTGCTGTTCTGGAGTGCTGTAGGGCACCAAACAGTGACAGTCGGGTCTCTCTCTCAAACCTCTCCTCGACATCTGGTCTGCGCCCCAGTCCGAGCAGCCCTGTGCCAGGTGGAGCGTCCATGATGCTCAGGGTCCTGCAGACGCCCCCAAACACACCCCACTCCTCCCCACAGATCAAAGACCACGCCCTCTCCTCCAACCGCTGCATGTCCTGGCTCAGGTACCCACCCAACGGGGGTCTGCGATGCACGGGGCGCTCCCGCCGCATGTAGTCGCGACTGAAAGACAGAGGGGGCGGAGCCACGGACCCGGCCAGCTGCACCAGGAGTTCCAGGACGGAATTGAGTTCAGACAGTCCCGACCCGTCCCGTAGCAGACCCAGGAGCTTCTCCAACCTCTCCGCCTCCTCATCGCGG
The DNA here is from genome assembly GCA_039654105.1 of Coreius guichenoti. NCBI lineage: Eukaryota > Metazoa > Chordata > Actinopteri > Cypriniformes > Gobionidae > Coreius > Coreius guichenoti. The sequence continues at coordinate 6,824,855 of CM077191.1, forward strand.
CCGGACACCCGCAGGTCAAACGAGATCATCAGTATTTTATTATGGGCAGGTGTGTTTGCCAGGGCATTCAGTGTTGGTTTGGACGACCCGTCCTGGAAGAGCCCCGCAAGCAGCGCCCCGTATGCACGCTTGCGCAGGGACCGACGCGCCGACTCCCGCGACACTGCGCCCAGAGCGCGACGTTTCCATGACAACCCGGAGATGCTGCAGTCACAGAGTGCACCCAGCAGCCCTGTGATGCTGCCGCTGTTGCCGTGGCAACCTGACATCTCAGCGAGAGCACACGATCATGACGCAGCGAGACCTGCTCGAAACAAACTACATTTATGGAATTCATACAATTACTAGAGAATATACACAGTTCTTAAAGGTGCAGTGTGTGAATTTTAGCAGCATCTAGAGGTGAGGTTGTGAATTGCAGTCATCCAACGCTCACCCTTCCCTTTCTAAGCACATAGAGAAGCTACGGTGGCCGACACAGGACAAAAATGTCATCGTTGGAGACAGCAGAGAGTGACTAGCGCTCTGTAGAGAAGTTTGACCGTTTAGGGCTACTGTAGAAACATGACGGCGCAAAAAAACTTCACTGTAAGGGGACCCGCGGTGTATGTAGATAGAAATGGCTCTTTCTAAGGTCATAAAAACATAACGGTACATTATGTAAGGTCTTTATACTCCACTGAAAACATAGTTATGTATATTAAATTGCATTTCTGTCAACAGATCCTCATAAATACTACACACTGCACCTTTAAAAATATAAATTGTCATCATGGCTTTAATTACCCTTCTACTTCTTTTGTTTTAAATGGTAAAGTGTCTTAAAACCTTTTGTTTATTTATTATTATCTTATTTGTAATATTAGTATGCCTTTCTCTTTCAATGAATGAATCATACATGATCCAAACACAATAGCCACAGCAAACAGCTCAAATGTCTTTACATATGAATATTTAAGGTTTATTAGACACATAACTGGTTTATTTAGCAGATAAACACATTGTATTTTACGTATTTAATAGCGAAGGCAGTAAACAAACACAACTGCGGCGTACAAACGCCAGCACGTTCGCATGTACGTGTCTGAGATCATTTACTCACGTTGGAACTCGAGCTTAAGCTGTCCGAGCTGCAAATGTTTATTCCGCATTAGTGAATAAATATTATTGGCAATAAAAAAACAAGCATTTGATGCGCATAAACACACGAGCTAGATTTCCTTAACCGCCGCGCTACACGCCGAAGTCCCGCCTTCACTGTACTCTCATTGGATGAAACGTAAGCGGATGTGCATTCATTGGCTAAACCAGAGACATGTGGGCGTCCACTCAGTAATTCCATTGGCTCAAACTTGATATGCACTGGCTGTATAATGACGTGCACATTTCCGGATAGAGCGTCCGCTAGCGGCGTCGCGGCGAATCATGCATTTGTTTTATCATCAAGATTTCCATTAATGTATGAATATATTTACATTCATACGAAGTTTTCTTTCTCTATATGTGATACACATTCTCTTAATTATTAATATTTTATTTCTCATCAAACAACACTCCTTCAAAATGACTGAAAGTGCATACTTGAGTATTTATGTGGCCCAGGTTACTGTTAGTACATAAAACTCCAGTACACTAAATTTTTGATTCACCCTACTGGCAACAAGTCAGCTATTTATGAATCTTGTAGTATTGTTTTGGTTAATGGCTCTGAACGCATTGGTAATAATACGGTTTCATATACCAATCGGTCTCCAGACGGTCTCCTCTCGACGCATGAGGTGAAAACAGGCTGGTTCATTTCGCCCCAAGGGAAAACAGACCAAAACGTGAACTTTCTAACAAGCCAAAGAGTTGGGGGAAGATGTCCCTGAGCGTGAGAAACAACAACCCCCTATTCAGGTTCAAACTCTCCCTCTGGCTCCTTTGAGATATGCAGATGCCTTGAACACATCCACAAGCTACAGCTGTTTGTGGTCAAGCACTACATTATTAATCATGACAATTCCCCTTTTCAGTTTCTGAGGTTTTCTTGAACCGCAGCCAAGTAAGAATCCTTGAGTGTGTGTGTGTTTGAGGGTCCGTGTCTCCCTTTAAGGCAAAGCCGAAGAAATCTCATTAATATCTGAGGGTGAGACACCACTGCAGGTGAACACAAACACAAACACCTGCCAGAGTGGGCTTTCCTTGAGTGATGGCTCTCACAGCGAGAATGAAAGGGCCCGATCTTCTTATTTTCCCAGCATGTGAACAATCTGAGCTGTTTTTTCAAGGCTCAGGCCCAGTTGCATGGAATCGTGACTAAGTTAATTCAGCGCCCATGCAGGGGGGCCGCACGGTCTGATCGGATTAATTCGGTTATAGAATCATGGGTAGCAGAAGCTCTTATGAAGCAGAGTCTCACACGCAGACCTGCTCTTCCCTGATTTTAACTAGAAGACAAAGACTCGTATAATACTAGGAGTTTATGAATTTAAACAAGTCAAGAGGCATAAAAGGTGAAGGGTTTATATTTAAACAGGGTTGCCAACTCTCACGCATTTGGCGTGAGACACACGCTTTAAGGCTCTGTCTCCCGCTCTCACTCTGCCCAAGTAAATCTCACGCCAAATTGCCAAACCTGCTTTTGATATGAAACAAAGTCTAAGCTTTTAAATTTTAATACGAAATTCAAACAATAAATACCGTTTTGGCGCACTTAATGTGGTATAACAGTTAAAGCCAGAGCCGTTGAAAAACAGAGTTGCGACATGCTTTCGTCTCCCGCGCGGTCACGTGGTTCATGGAGCTCTCAATAGTTCTAAACAAACCAGCGCTGTCAATACATTTGAATAGACAACATCTTCACTATACAGGTATTTGCAGCAATTTTTGGTAAACAGTATAGCATAGTGTGCATTGATTATTACGTCAACCACATTTACAGTATCATTTTATTATGGAGAGTGATGGAGATGCAACATTGTTAACATTAATGTTAATGTTTTTCTTGTATTTAGCCCTCAGGTATTCCTTACTAATCGGTCACACTCATACTCATTGGTGGTCAAATATCTATTGAATATTTTGAGGAGATCTTTTGGTACTAAATACTATTTGTGCAATAATTATGGTCCATTAATGACCACTTAAAATATTTTTCTTCTAATATTTGTATTATTTATATTACAATTAGTGTAGTAATTAAGGTTAAAATAGAGAATTCCAATGCAAAGAGGCAAAATAGAGTCATTTTGTGGCTGGAAAAATAATAATTTTCATTTCTAATGCCATTACCACTAGGTGCCTGTATGGCTCTTTAATAAATATACATGTAGGCCTATCTAGTCTAGTTGCTCAAAAAAGTATTGCAGATCATAACTGTTTGCTTATTTTTAGGTTTTGCATTTGAATAAATATTTAGACATGATCAAACACTAGATTTGTTTAAAACGTTAATAACTTACATCCTAATATTTTTAATGATTCTTATATAAGCACACACAAGTGAATATTAATGAATGCGAGCAAATATAATTTAACCCAAGAAAAGTTTAACATAGTGCTAAAAAGGCAAACTTATTTTTCCTCATATATATGTACATTAGGCTGTACATATGAATTGATACTGAATCAAGATCGAAATCGATATTTTTGCCAATCACCCCCCTCATTGGGGGTCTTAAAATGACACAATGCTTATACTGTTTGGGCCCATCCAAATACTCACACTTGCAGTCTTGGCCACTTAAGAGTGCGTGCACGTGACAGGAAGTAAGTGCGCAAGACTGTCCCATGTCTTAAAAATGCCAAAGCGCAGTGCCCTGAACGCACACTAAACTCAGGCTGCATCTGAAATCGCATACTTCCCTACTATATAGTAGGCGAAAAACAGTATACGACAAAAGAAGTATGTTCGAATTCACAGTACTCATGAAAGAGTAAGCAAAAAGTACCCGGATGACCTACAACTACTGGCGAGATTTTGAAGTGTGTATATGATGGACACTTTACTATCCCATGAGGCCACGGGAGAGGATTTGTGAATGGCAGTGAAGCGACGTAACTAACGCTGGTAGGTCACATGATAATGACAACATGGCGAATGTACATCCAGATTACATTCATACTACACACACTCATACTAAATAGAATGTATGTTTTTTGCTGTCACAAAGACATTACTTATTCAAAACATGTACCTCCTCAAGAGAGTATACGATTTCGGATGCAGCCTCACATTAATTCCTTGTACTGTTGGTTGCTACGAGGTGTTCCCATTGGTTTGTATACATTTGAACTCTACTTTGTTACATTTTACAGGGGAGAACACACTTTTTTTGTTATTGCCGTCAACTCACTTGTTAGAAGCTAATCAAAATAAGCAGAAGTTTGTGTAACACACCTTCATCCACAAAAACCATGACCAAGACTATGTGAAAATAGGATAAACATGGTTTGTGTTGTTAATATTGGCTGAACAGAAGAAAATCATACAGGTTTAGAACAATATGAGGGTGAGTAAATGATGACAAAAATGTAATTTTTGGGTGAACATTTAGAAACCAGACACTTAATTCTGAATATTGACCCCACCCAATCTGGTTCTCAAAGCTTTTTCCTTGTGCTCCGCTCTCCTTTAAAGACATGAACTTCTGTGCTGACACCAAAATGTCATGTAGATCTCATCATTACAGGTCACATAATGTCTTAATGGCACCTGATTCATTAGAGAACCTCTAGATCAGGGGCTAGAAAAAAGGCGAAACCCAACACTTGAGAAATGGATGTGTATATTTATTCACATAAGGATGGCATGTTGGACCTGTGGCGGCATTGTTCACACATACGACATCAGTCCTCCGAGAGCCCGAAAGAGAATTCATCGTCCTCCACAATCCCAGAATACTTTGCTCTCGGCACATTCACAAGTGAAAGGGGGGGGAAAAAAAAGTTGACAACAACAAACAAGTTTTCTCAGAGCATAACGCACAGGAGAACAGTGTAGACAGATTTGCATTTTAATACAAAGGCATATATTTTCTTTAGGACATAAAATAATGATATTAACTGCACAGCAGTAAGAAGAAAAGGTCGTGTACAGATTGTTTGTTCATACACACCATTGAAACACAATTTCGAGTCGGTACAATAATAAAAACATTTGTGCTAATCAATAATTTCTTTTGCATAAAGACCAAACGTAATGGCAGCTGTCTGGAGGGAACGTTTTGACATTCTCCTTCGCACATTTATTCAGCTCAAGCGTTTTTCCCACTGCAGTAAAACTCCTAAAAAGCACACACACACTCACCACAAACACCCAAAAGATCTTCACGGTATTAAAAACGGCGCTTTTGCTCTATACATACAGCATGTTCAAATATATTGGCATATTCTGGCTACAGCACACCTCTGAATACTGCACTTACTGATGTCTAACACCACACTTCACGTACGCCACGACCTCTGACCTCTACACGCCCCACGCCCCACGACTACCGAAACCCCACCCACCCCGACGTCTTCAGTACCACCGCACCGTCACATTTAAACACTTTTAAGGCACGTTTTGGCTACAGAAAGGCGTTAAAAGAAGCGTTTTACACTCGACTACAGAGACTTGCATCTGTGCTAAAAGGGATAGTTCATCATAAAAAAAAAAGAAAATTCCAGAATTATTTACTCACCGCCATGTCGTTCCATTTCAGTGGAACACAAAAGTAGGAATTTTTGAATAGTCTTTTTTGTCTCTTTATGGCAGGAAATGTGTGAAGGTTCTTCAGAAATTCCTTCTTTTGTGTTCTATGGAATTTGGAATGACATGCACTGCGAAAATGATTTATTTTCTTAGTATTTTTGGTCCAATTTTCCAGTACAAACATCTAAACATTTTTAAATCAAGATGCATTTACTTGAGAAGCAAAATGAATTGTATCAAAATTAGTATCTTACCCTATATTGGCAGATTTTTTCTTGTTTTAACCATAAACTCACAAAATTTTTGACAAAATAAACTGACCATACTGAAACCATAAACTGACAAAATTTGTCATTTTGCTTTTCAAGTAAATGTACAGTATCATGATGCAAGAATGTTTAGATATTTGTACTGTAAATAAGACAAAAATACTGAGTAAGATAATTTTTTTGCAGTGTGAGTTTGCGTAAAAGATGATAACATTTTTATTTTTGTGTGAACAATCCCTTTAATATGAAAGAGAATGATGGGAAAGCATGGAGTCAGCATCACACATGCAGTTAGGATCAAACACAGCTCCTGCTGGTTGTATTAAAGCGGAAGGGAAGAGAGAGGGAGGGCCGCGCCAAAGAGCTTCACGCCAAGCAGTGCCGCCCAACTCTCAACAGAAACGGAGAAATCTCAACATCCGACATGGCAAGCCATCTGCTACCGTGATACCGTTGCTCTCAGATCAGTGACCGGCTGCGATTTCAGACCAGAGGAGGCTGTGAAACTCCCTGAACCGCTAAAACACATGAGTTCTGTGGACCACATTCACAGAAAACCTGTTTAACCTGACCCTATGAAATTAAAATCAGGAGTTTTGTGGTTTTTATGTCATGAGGCTAACATCTATATGCGAATGTAGTTTACATGTCAGAGACTATGTTTTCTGGCAGAAGGATGACACAATAATAAAATAATGCTTTAATGAAAAGCACTTAAAGGGATAGTTCACCCAAAAATAAAAATGACCGCATGATTTACTCACCCTCAAGCCATCCTAGGTGTATATGACATTCTTCTTTCAGACGAATGCAATCGGAGTTATATTAAAAAATGTCCTGGCTAATCCAAGCTTTATAATGGCAGTGAATGGCAGTCCAAAATTTGAAGACCAAAAAAAATGCATCTATCCATTATAAAAGTACTCCACACGGCTCCGGGGGGTTAATAAAGGCCTTCTGAAATGAATCGATGGGTTTGTGTAAGAAAAATATCCATATTTAACATGTTATAAAGTAAAATATCTAGCTTCCACCAAACTGCCTTCTGTATTCAGCTTACAAAGAAAGCGTAACTGGCATGACGATGGCGTTGGACATGGCGTAAAAATTCACTCGCTCACTTCATTCGCTGCCATTATAAAGCTTGGATGACCCAGGACATTTTTTTATATAACTCCGATTGTATTCGCCTGAAAGAAGAATGTCATATACACCTAGGATGGCTTGAGGGTGAGTAAATCATGGGCTAATTTTCATTTTTGGGTGAACTATCCCTTTAATATTTTTATTACACAGAAACAGTTTAATAAAATCAATCATGGCCATGTTATGTAACTCCTAACAATACCCTTAAGCCGTTACTATAGCCGCATCCCAATTTAGAGGTCACAGCGGTGCGACGAAGGCTGTCCCAATTCAAAGGCTCCTTTAAATGCGGCATCTGTCACAGTTGTTAGTGCTAGACAACAAGAACAATCCTCTGTAGGCTAGACCATCCCATTTGACAACGCTTGGTCCGACCTTTGCGGCCTTCAAGGGATGCAGCCTCTGAATTGGGACTAGTGTTGTCAAAAGTACAGACTTCGGTACCAAGTCGGTACTGAAATGTAAAAAATGTGACGATACCAGCGTTTCCCTCTAGCATTTAGAGCGCTTTTGAACGGATTCTTAAATACCTCTGATTGGCCATTGTGTTCACACGCTCAACATATATGTCTATGACTGGCTACAATGATCAACGCTTCAAAAACATGTAAAAAGACGTCTTTGACGCTCTTCACCGAGTGCTTACACAGATACGGGAGCGTTTGAATGAAGGCATCTAGTCTATCAGCGGATATATTATGGATCCGTTGAAAGACGCCTGCTTTCAAACGCTCTTGTGTGTATCTGTGTAAGCACTCGGTGAAGAGCGTTGATCATTGTAGCCAATCACAGACATATATGTTGAGCACAATGGCCAATCAGAGGTGTTTAAGAATCCATTCAATAGCGCTCAAAATGCTAGAGGGAAATACTGGTATCGTCACATTTTTAAAATTTCAGTACCGACTTGGTACCGGAGTCGTTACTTTTGACAACACTAATCGGGACACAGCTTATATTCTCGTACCTTATTGCTTAATTTTAGCATATACTGTACACTAGCATTCAAAAGTTTGGGGTAAGATTTTTTTTTTTTTTTGAAGGAAATTAATACTTTTATTCAGCAAGGATGCATTAAGTTCATCAAAACTGACAGTAAAGACATTTATAATGTTGATGAAATGATTTTTATTTCAAATAAATGTTGCTCTTTGGAGTTTAATTCATAAGAATCCATCAGAATCCTGATAAAAATAGTTACACGGTATCATGGTTTCACAAAAATATAACCGTTTTCAACACTGATAATAAAAAGAAATGTTTCTTGAGCAGCAAATCAGAATGATTTCTGAAGGATAATGTGACACTTAAGACTGGAGTAATGATGCTGAAAATTCAGCTTTGATCACAGGAATAAATTACAGTTTAAAATATATTCAAATAGAAAACAGTTATTTTAAATTGTAATAATATTTCACATTATTACTATTTTTAGTGTATTTTAATTAAATGCAGCCTTGGTGAGCAAAGACAGTTCTTTCAAAACATAAAAAAAAATCTTACTAACCGCAAATTTTCTATATGCATGTATACACATCGCTTTTTTTATCTGGGCAAACGGACCAAAAATATAGATGACTCTTGTCCTTTAGTCCACAAAGCTCTCTAGAATGAGATTGTCCCTTTCCTTCCTCCTAACATATACACACCTGCTCCGACTAGTATTATCTATTAGAAGAAAAATCAGCCTGTAACGCAACACAAAGAGCTTTGAGCTTTCCTTGGTGAAATCAAATGCAAATGCCACAAATCTACAAAAAAAAAAAAAAAGGTTTCGTACAAAGATAAAAGCGTCTCTCGGAGCAGAATTTTGGCTGAGTTCTATAGTACCATCTTGTTTAGTGGCAAATAACAAACAAATTAGTGTGTCATTATCCTCTCTGCCAAAATAAAGCCATTAACGTTCCAGATCACAC
>CM077191.1:6838862-6916362 GCA_039654105.1 Coreius guichenoti
TCTGGAACAATCTCTGTGCGTAAGGGTCAAGGCCGGAAAACCATACTGGATGCCCGTGATCTTCGGGCCCTTAGACGGCACTGCATCACATACAGGAATGCTACTGTAATGGAAATCACAACATGGGCTCAGGAATACTTCCAGAAAACATTGTCGGTGAACACAATCCACCGTGCCATTCGCCGTTGCCGGCTAAAACTCTATAGGTCAAAAAAGAAGCCATATCTAAACATGATCCAGAAGCGCAGGCGTTATCTCTGGGCCAAGGCTCATTTAAAATGGACTGTGGCAAAGTGGAAAACTGTTCTGTGGTCAGACGAATCAAAATTTGAAGTTCTTTTTGGAAAACTGGGACGCCATGTCATCCGGACTAAAGAGGACAAGGACAACCCAAGTTGTTCTCAGCGCTCAGTTCAGAAGCCTGCATCTCTGATGGTATGGGGTTGCATGAGTGCGTGTGGCATGGGCAGCTTACACATCTGGAAAGGCACCATCAATGCTGAAAGGTATATCCAAGTTCTAGAACAGCATATGCTCCCATCCAGACGTCGTCTCTTTCAGGGAAGACCTTCCATTTTTCAACATGACAATGCCAGACCACATACTGCATCAATTACAACATCATGGCTGCGTAGAAGAAGGATCCGGGTACTGAAATGGCCAGCCTGCAGTCCAGATCTTTCACCCATAGAAAACATTTGGCGCATCATAAAGAGGAAGATGCGACAAAGAAGACCTAAGACAGTTGAGCAACTAGAAGCCTGTATTAGACAAGAATGGGACAACATTCCTATTCCTAAACTTGAGCAACTTGTCTTCTCAGTCCCCAGACGTTTGCAGACTGTTATAAAAAGAAGAGGGGATGCCACACAGTGGTAAACATGGCCTTGTCCCAACTTTTTTGAGATGTGTTGATGCCATGAAATTTAAAACTTATTTTGTCCCTTAAAATGATACATTTTCTCAGTTTAAACATTTGATATGTCATCTATGTTGTATTCTGAATAAAATATTGAAATTTGAAACTTCCACATCATTGCATTCTGTTTTTATTCACAATTTGTACAGTGTCCCAACTTTTTTGGAATCGGGTTTGTATATAGTAAATATTTTTTTTTAAATGTTTGCTAATAAATATATGTATGTGTGTATATACACACACACGTTTACAAACTTTTTATGCAATTAATCGCGATTGATCGATTTGACAGCACTATATATATATATATATATATATATATATAGAGAGTCAAAAGTTTGGAAACATTACTATTTTTAATGTTTTTGAAAAAAGTCTCTTATGCTCATCAATTTATTTGAACAAAAATATAGAAAAAAAAACTAATATTATGAAATATTATTACAATTTAAAATAACATTTTCTATTTGAATATATTTTAAAATGTCATTTATTTCTGTGATTAAAGCTGAATTTTCAGCATCATTCCTCCAGTCTTCAGTGTCACATGATCCTTCAGAAATCATTCTAATATGATGATTTATTATCAATGTTGGAAACGGTTGTGCTGCTTATATTTGGAACCTGTGATACTTGTTTCAGGATTCTTTGATGAATTAAAAGTTAAAAAAGAAAAGCATTTATTCAAAACAGAAATCTTTTGTAACAATACACACTACCGTTCAAAAGTTTAGGGTCAGTATTTTTCAATATTTGTCAATATTTTTGAAATAAATTAATACTTTTATTCAGCAAGGATGTGTTAAATTAATAAAAAAAAAAGTGATAGTAACGATTTATATTGTTACAAAAGATTTCTATTTTGATTAAATGCTGTTCTTTTTAACTTTTAATTCATCAAAGAATCCTGAAAAAAGTATCACAGGTTCCAAAAAAATATTAAGCAGCACAACTGTTTCCAACATTGATAATAAATCAGCATATTATAATGATTTCTGAAGGATCATGTGACACTGAAGACTGGAGTAATGATGCTGAAAATTCAGCTTTGATCACCAAAAATAAAGTATATTTAAAAGTATATTAAAATAGAAAACCATTATTTTAAATTGTAATAATATTTCATAATATTACAGTTTTTTTTTTCTGTATTTTCGATTAAATAAATGCAGGCTTGATGAGCATAGGACACTTCTTTTAAAAACATTAAAAATAGTAATGTTTCCAAACGTTTGACCGGTACTCTACATATTAGTGCTGTCAAATCGATTAATCGCATCTAACATAAAAGTTTTTAAATATATATACAGTATTTACAAACTTTTATGCAATTAATAGCGATTAATTAGTTTGACAGCACTAATATATACAGTATATATATATATATATAAAATATATGTATTATATTTAAAAAAATGATACAAAACTATATTAACTTCACATTAAACAGTAGTCAGTGACCTCGACAGGAAAAAGAACCTCAGAAACAGTCATGAAAAAAATATGCTTTAAAATCTTAAATATATTAAAATAAAGTATTCTGCCAACTATTCAGACATATACAAATATATCTATCTATATATCTGGATGATCACCTAGGTGTTACTATGCAGTTGTTTTGAGTCACTGATAGGTGGTTGCTTAGTAGTGTTGTTTTAGTGCGTTGTTATGCAGTTGCTAGGGTGTTCTGAGTCAGTGATAAAGTGTTGCTAAGGGGTTGCAAAGGTGTTTAGAGTGTTTTTAGTGCGTTGCTATGTGGTTGCTATGGCTTGGGTCCCTCCTTCAATGCAAGCATACGGGATCTTTTCACCATTTTATCATTTTATCCTACGTCTGACCACTCAGTAAAATAACAGCACACCTCTCTTGAACAAACTGTATGATCTGTGAAATCATTCATGTCAAACATTTTTAATAATCACGATCAGGGGTTTGTTTTAAATCTCCAACCCTCAGGATGAGCAACAGTGATGCTCTCCTTAGCAAACACCGCTAATTATGTATTTAATCCATTTGATACTGAGTCTTTCCCGCAATTAGAGCATAAACTCAGTACAGAGCAAATAATTCACTCAATCTGCCCCTCAATACTCGCGCCGCCGGAGCATGAACACGGACAGACGGCTTTGGAATTTCAAACAGGTTATTAAACAGCTCTGGCTTTTGTTTCCTGTGAGCCGGTTTAAAAAAAGCTTATTCAGATGACTGATTTTGGAATATATATTGGCTAGTTGCATCTCTGCGGAGAAGAACAGAGAGGAAAAAAAACCAAAGGTGTATAATAACAGAACAATTAAATTAACCAGGGATGTAATTAAGGTGTTTGTTTGGCTGTGAGCGGTTTTATATTTAATAGAATCACTGGTGAAGCTGCTGGAGTGATGATATTGCTCGTCACATTTATTCACATCTCCGCGGCAGCTGTCAATCACGCCGCATCCGCGGCAGCACATCAGCCGGAATAAATGAATGCGCCGCTGACATTAGCATATGCCGAGCGTCTCGAGAGAGAGAGAAGCGGCAATCAGAGAGCAGAGACGCCCGCTGTGACTGGCACAATGCGAACACACACACTTTCCCACCTGTTGGTCTTCCAGATGTGTATGGTTTCCTCGTCTACGTTCTCGTGTCTTAGGGCTTGCTCATCCAGGAAGTCAAAGAAGTATTTAACCGCCGGCGGGACGGTGGCACCAGAACAGAGCACACTGCGAAAGAAATCATCCACGAACTGCTGCAGCGTTCCCTGAAAACACACACAGACACAAAAACAAGCTCATTATAGTTCAGTGATTAGAAATAAATGCTGTAAGTGTTTTTTAGAGGATCAAGCATAAAAAGGTTCTACAGATATCACTAAAATTGTTTCTACCTGCCCTAGGCTCTCTAAAAAGTCAAGATCTAGATTTGATGCCATGAACATTGAACGTATTGTTTTTATTTCTTATATATTTCTTATTATTTAATTTTTTAATTATTGTAATATATTATTATTTTTTCAGACAGAATTAAACATTTTTAATTTAAGTACTTTTTATGTACATTGTATATATGTATAAATATATGCATAGGCTTTTTAACCCTTTAAATATTTTAAATAAGAAAAAATGAATTTGAAGGGTTTTTTTGACGGTCAAGCATAAAATGTTTCTAAAAACTGACAGACATCACTAAAAATTGTCTCTAAAAAATAAAAAAATAAAAATAATTAAAAGATTTAATGTCATGAATATTGTAAAAGATTGAATTTTTTTTTATTTTATTATCTTTTTTTAATATTTTATTATTATTTTTAATTTGTTTCATTTTTTAATTATTGTAATATTTAATTATTATTATTTATTTTTTTCCAGACAGAATTAAACTTTTTAATTTAAGTACTTTTTTTATGTACATTGTATATATGTATAAATATATGGATAGGTTTTTTGACCCTTTAAATATTTTAAATAAGAAAAAAAAGAGTTTGAAGTTTGCTGTGTTTTTTTTTGACGGTCAAGCATAAAATGTTTCTAAAAACTGACAGACATCACTAAAATTGTCTCTAAAAAGTAAAAAAAAAATCATTCAAAGATTTGATGCTATGAATCTTGTAAAAGATTGAACATGTTTTATTATTTTTTAATATTTTATTATTGTTATTATTATTATTATTTTAAACAAAAGATTTGATGCCATGAATCTTGTAAAAGGTTGAACATGTTTTTTTTATAAATTAATTCTTCTTATTTTTTGTTATTATTTTTATTAATTTAATTTTTTTATTATTTATAATATTTTATAATTATTATTATTGGACATTATAACAAAGAATTATAAGAGAGTGTTTAACCCTGCAAACCTCCAGAGATATTATACATTTTGTGTTTCCATGTCAAATAATGCAAATTTAAATTAATTTAAATAATCAGTACAACTTTAAATATTTTAAATTAAACAAAGAGTTTGAAGATTACTACACTGCGTGCAGAATTATTATGCACGTTGATTTTCTGATCATATTTTTTTTTCCAGGCACATTTTACCAATTCCAAACCACATTAATCTTAATAACTACTATTAATTTTGTATTTGATCATTTTTAAGTGATATATAATTGTTCATGAAGGCTGGAAATGAAAAACGCCTTATATTCAGGTGTGCAGAATTATTAGGCACGTTTTCTTTTACCGATAAAATGAGCCAAAAAAGAGATTTAAACAGAATCTGGCGGTAAGTTTTGGGAGTTCATTTTTAGTCAATCTCCTATCCTGAAGCAGAGATGGACTAAAAATGAACTCCCAAAACTTACCGCCAGATTCTGGAAGATGAATTCTTCAAACAGTGATACAAGAGGATGTGGTGCTGGTCCTTCAAGAGTCACTCTTAACCTATCTGTCTATAAAGCCTATAAAAAACAGTCTTCATGTATTTCACAACACTTCAGTGTTGTGATTCTTATAAAGTGGGGGTCATTTTTTAGGATTCTTTACCTAACTTAAGTCTCTGAGATCCTAACACCTTGCACTTCTGGAGACTCCAGGTAGTTTGCAGTTCTGGAAAATGGTGGCGCTGGAGACTAAAGGGTTCCTGATGGTTTCACACTTAATTCTTCACCTTAATTCTTAATTCTTTTGCAGTTAACATGTGTCTTTTCTTCGCCACCTGGTTTTGTCTGACCCTGCTGACCAAATGAGCATTTCACTGTCCAATGGTCATGCCTTAACTGCAGTGTCTAGTATTGCATCCTTCTCATGGGCATTTAATAATTTTTGACTTTTCAGTCTGAGTTAAATCTCTTTTTTGGCTCATTTTATCAGTAAAAGAAAACGTGCCTAATAATTCTGCACACCTGAATATAAGGCGTTTTTCATTTCCAGCCTTCATGAACAATTATATATCACTTATAAATGATAAAATACAAAATTAATAGTAGTTATTAAGATTAATGTGGTTTGGAATTGGTAAAATGTGCCTGGAAAAAAAATATGATCAGAAAATCAACGTGCATAATAATTCTGCACGCAGTGTATATGCTACTCTCAAAAAATAACAATCGGCAGCCCCCGATAAAAAAATTATATTATATACACTTAATTATTAAAGTGAAATAAAATAAAAATATAATATAATATATGTAATATATATATATATTCTTATACATTAAAAATGTTTTAGAAATGTTAAGGAACTTTTAGTAAATTGTTTGAAAACGTCTGAAAAAAAAAAAGAAAAAAAAAAAGATACATAAAGTTACACTATCCAGCCGGAGCCCTGAAACATAACAGAGATCTTTAAAGAAAAATATAACATAAAAGCAGAGAAACGTCTCCTTTGTTCACACAACAGCTGCTGGGTCACTGACAGCCACACATGGCTGTTTTCACGCTTTGATCGGCCTGACGGGTGAAGTTACACGCTCACTCGAACGTTTCTCCTCTCCTCTGCGGTTTGTTTCTGTCGGCACTGACAGCTTTACGTGCCGCTGAATTACTTCTGTACGAGGTGAAAGATGCGCGGGGTAATTAGCCTCTCTAATCGCCCAATTTACGACGAACGGCCTCCGACACAAGGACATGCGATGAACCGATCAAACAGAATTAGATGAGTTAAGAGAACATGTGAGCACTCAGAATAGTTCCTGGAGCTTATAATAATCATATGACACGCGTCCCTCATTAAATACTGCTGTAGAATTGGACTGTTCATCACAAATATTAAATAAAAACAGATTATGCAGGGTTTTCATAATCTTCCATCCAAATGCACAGGGCAAAAATCATTTCTTAATCAGTAGATGGCTTTTTTATTGAAAATATGTATAATACAAGATAAATTTACTAGTTTTCAGAGAATACATCTTGACCCAAGTTTATTTTTTGTATTTATTCTTAATATTTTTACATTTATGTTTTTTCTTATTTATTTATTCTTATTATTTTATTTTTTAATAATTGTAATATTTAATTATTATTATTATTTTTTCAGACAGAATTAAACTTTAAAATTAAAAAAATATATGGATAGGTTTTTTGACCCTTTAAATATTTTAAATAAGAAAAAAAAAAAAGAGTTTGAAGTTTGCTGTAAGTGTTTTTTTTTGACAGTCAAGCATAAAATGTTTCTAAAAACTGACATACATCACTAAAAAGTAAAAAAAAAATGAATCTTGTAAAAGATTGAACATGTTTTTTTATTTTATAATTTTTTAATAATATTTAATTATTATTATATTTTTTTTATTCTTATTTTTTTATTTTTTTATTTTGTTTTATTTTTTTAATTATTGTAATATTTAATTATTATTATTATTATTTCAGAAAGAAGATTCTTATTATTTTGTATTTATTTAATTTTAATTATTGTAATATTTAATTATTATTAAAAATCAATAAAATAAAAAAAAATAAAAAATAATTTCTTAATCAGTAGATGGCTTTTTTTATTGAAAATATGTATAATACAAGATAAACGTACCAGTTTTCAGAGAATACATCCTGAACCAAGTTTATTTTTCATAATTTTTTCTTGTTGCAAGCAAAAATCTGACAATTTTCTCAGATGCTCAATGATGTAAGAATAATAAACTTGTTCAAATTCTTTGAAAATAAGTCTTGATATCTCATGCAATATGGTGGACTATTATTATTAAAAATAAAAAATTAATTAAATCAATATAAATTTTATTAAAAAATATAAATAAATCACTATAAAACTGACAAATAAATAAGTTGTTTAAACACAAATTAAATAATGTTTTTAATGTCTATTTATTTATAATTTGAAAATTTATTTAATTTTTTTTTATTAATTTGTCTTAAGTAATAAATTGGTAATTGATTCCTTCATTTTATTTTTAAGCTCTCAGTCCTCTATGCAGTGTTGATTTTAAAGTATATTTTCTATACATTTTATTAATTGATTAAAGAAAAAGTTTAAATATTTTTTACTGAAAAATGACGCAAGAAACAAAGTAACTAAAGCCACGTGGGTGGGATAAAAATTATCATGGCCTACATTTCACAATCCAATCAAATCCCAATGGATAAAATCAAGTCCTGCCCCATGTCCCTGGTTAATTTAATTGTTCTGTTATTATACACCTTTTGTTTTTTTTCCTCTCTGTTCTTCTCCGCAGAGATGCAACTAGCCAATATATATTCCAAAATCAGTCATCTGAATAAGCTTTTTTTAAACCGGCTCACAGGAAACAAAACCTGGAAGTTAAATGACATTTTTCTTGCTATTTTACATCAATTCCTCCAGTAGCAGGAAGCGCTCAGCACCTTGACGGAGAGCAGTCGGGTGAGATATATCTCTGTGATGGCTTTGGTCATGGATTTGTCCTTTATACTTCCTCTCTTAGACTTCATCTCATCCAGCTCGTCAGCCGGTCGCACCAGGTGAAAAACTTTATCATCCTCCAGCAGGGCGTTTCCTGTGAGTTTGGGTGAAGAGAGTGAGACGCGGGTGTATAAGTGACGAACCCATCTGAGCGTGTATTTCAGAGATGTCAGAGGAAGTTAGAAAGTAGACTTCAACTCACTCTCTTCGTGGTTATCGTGATTTTGGTCGTACGACTGCTGTGTGTGCTGAACCCTGGAGAGGACCACTGTTGCATTATCACGTACCTAAAACACACACACACACACACACACACACAAAAGGAAGCGGCATCACTTTTAGAAACAAAAAATAACACCCATGTCTTTGCTGAAACAAAAATTAAACACATTGGCTTTGTCCAAAACCCAGTGTGCATTTTAAAGCATCACGGATGCACAGATGTTTATTTATTATAATTAATTTATTATAAATTCATAAAAAAATGTAAATATATAAATATAAAATTATATAAATTGATTACAAATTTATCATAAATATTTATAATATATGTATTTATATATTATGCATATATATATATATTTATAAAATATATAATATATATAATAATTGTATTATATATAAATATATATTATTTACTATATTAATATATATACTTTAAAATCGCTTAATTTTTATAATTCATTTATGAATTAAAAATGTAAATATAATTATAAAATTATATACATTTATATAAATTTATTATAAATATTTATAATATATGTATTTATATATATGTATATATATATATACACACACTTCAAAAATCTTATTATAATTAATTCATTATGAATTCATTAAAAAAATTAATTATAAATTAAATTATATAAATTGGTTACAAATTTATAATAAATATTTATAATATTTATTTATATATTATGCATATATTTTTATAAAAAATATATATAAAATATATGTATATATATTTACAATAATTGTATTATATATATATATATAAATATATTATTTACTATATTAATATACATTTATATACTTTAAAAATCATTTATTTATTATAAATTATTTATTATGATTTCATTAAAAATGTAAATATAAATACAAAATTATATAAATTGATTACAAATTTATTATAAATATTCATAATATAATATGTATTTATTTATTAAATATTTATTACAATAATTGTATTTTATTTTAATTTACAAATTATTTTCATAAATTACAAAAATATATAGTAATTAAAATAGTTGTATATCTATATTTATAAAATATACGGATTCAGATTGCTTCAGATGTAAAAAAAGAAAATGTTTATATATATAATATATTAACAATAAATTTGTACATTTACATAATACAAGAAATCACATTAACATAATTTTTCTAAATAATATACATTTATAAAAGGGGCCTGAGAAATGCAGTTTTGGAGGTTTTGCTTATTCCTACTTCTTCATTCATTAAACTGAATTACTTGACTTTTATATTGAATTTACCTTAAAACAAACAAAAGCACATCATCACATTTAGAAACAGAAAACAACACTCATGTCATCATAGGCGTGCTCACGTTATAATGCGCCAGCGTATTAATGCGTCTCCACCTGCCCTCCTTCTGTGACGTCACGTCTAGATCTGACAGGGTCTGTCCTGTGGAGCCGGGCCGCCATTCTGGGGAAGAGACCAGAACACACAACGATAAACAAAGGGTCATGATGTACCTGGCTGTGAAATCACACTCTCACTCGCTCACCGAGGGTGACGCTGTCTACTTTGGGTCTCTGGGAGTGCGGCAGGTTTTTGTACACCTGCTCGATGATCTTCTCCTTCACCTGAGAGATCGTGTCACAATCTAGCACCTTCACCGGGGTGATGTCAGGCCCCTCGCCCTGCACCAGCACCTGCAGTGTCTGGGGACAAAGAGCAAAATCATCATACAGAGACTTTTGTGAACATCATAATAAATACTACTCGTTTATGAAGGGACAAAATCAATTTTCCATCTTAAATAATGTGAAAATAAAGTGGCTGTGACATATAATACACCAGAAAGACTTACAGAAAACATAATATATGATCTGAAACACATACCAGCACAATGTACTCCACATCATCTCCGAGAAGGCCGGTGTCGTTCAGCGTGTACTTGGCCTTCTTAACCTGTGCGTCCACCGGCCCCTTTTCAATCTGGTGCTTTATGGCCCTGAAGAGTTTGTACAGCGGTTCTCCAGCGGAGTCCTGAACAAACACAAGCACTTTAACACAGCCTGTTAGGACTGTTTTTATTCATTACCCACAGACGACACCGATTTATCGTAATTCGACCTGTAAATCAGCTGTGGCTTTGAAGAATTTACAGTTCAAGTGTGTCAGTGACTGAAGTGCTGATTCATGCAGATGAAGAACAGAAGCTGCTTCATTAAACACCATTATCATCATCATCATCAGTCACACTCATGAATATCAAAGCTTTACTGAAACACACCGTGAACAGGACACATCCAAACCAAGAAATACAACCCATTTAATGTAATATATAATTAAAAGTGCAACTGAAATGTGTAATACTTCCTCCAATCACAGTTCAAAGCGCAGAAGGTCAACCAGGAGAGAGTTTATTAAACGCTAAAACTACACCATTTTACTATAAAAAGCATGTTTCCTCATATTAGTTTTTAACATTAGTTTTTCATTGTATAGTAGATTTATCAGCACTCTCAGTTTCCAGTCAAAAGATTTGACTTAATCACTAAATCCTATGGAATCTTGTTTTTGCAATATCTCACAATTCTGACTTTTCTCGCAATTGTGAGTTTATATCTCATAATTCTGACTTTTCTCGCGGGTTTATATCTCACAATTCTGACTTTTCTCACGAGTTTATATCTCACAATTCTGACTTTTCTCGCGAGTTTATATCTCACAATTCTGATTTTTCTCGCGAGTTTATATCTCAAAATTCTGACTTTTCTGGCAATTGCGAGTTTATATCTCAAAATTCTGACTTTTCTCGCAATTGCGTTTATATCACAATTCTGACTTTTCTCGCGAGTTTATATCTCACAATTCTGACTTCTTGCGAGTTTATATCTCATAATTCTGACTTTTCTCGCAAGTTTATATCTCATAAATTTGACTTTTTCGCAATTGCGAGTTTATATCTCACAATTCTGACTTTTCTCGCGAGTTTATGTCTCATAATTCTGACTTCTCGCAATTGCGAGTTTATATCTCACAATTCTGTCTTCTCGCGAGTTTATATCTCATAATTCTGACTTTTCTCGCAAGTTTATATCTCATAAATTTGACTTTTTCGCAATTGCGAGTTTATATCTCAAAATTCAGACTTTTCTCGCAATTGCGAGTTTATATCTCAAAATTCTGACTTTTTCACAATTGCGAGTTTATATCTCACAATTCTGACTTTTTTGCAATTGCAAGTTTATATCATAATTTTGACTTTTCTCGCAATTACGAGTTTCTCACAATTCTGACTTTTCTCGTAATTACGAGGTTTATATCTCAGTTTACATCTCGCAATTCACAATTTTTCTCATAATTGTGAGATGTAAACTCGCAATTGCGAAAGTCCGAATGGCAATAAATAAACTCGGAATTGCAATTCCTTTTTTACTTTTTTATTCTGTGGCGGAAACAAGCTTAAACACGCTAAACAAGCTAAAATCCTGGTGTATTGTGAAATGAAATATGAGTGAATCTTTATGAATGTGCATCCTGTTTGATATTTTACCTTAAGGTACTGATAAAGACAGATGGACATCCAGTTACTCAGCATCCTTTCCACCACCGTCTCAGACCTGCGGAGACACAGAGACACACACACACACACATTATTTTCTATTATAAAACTGACAGTTCCGTCTCAGAAATCTTGGAAGAGTCACATTTGAAGCTGTTATTTAATCTGATCTGTCAGTTAAACACTTTAATAACACTGTTGCTGAACAGCCTTCAGTCGATCTAATGAACTAGATTACATGACAGAAGAATTGTATTATGATTAGTATGAAAAATTACCATAGTTATTTATTAAACACTGATGTGTTTTTATTATGTTGCGGTTGCTGCCTATTAATGAAAGCCACTTGAGGCCGTACATTACAGTGATTTTAAGTGGTTTCTGCTTCAACAACACTCCTTAACTGTGGTAAGATCACAATAACGCACGGCCTCGAGTGGCTTACTGCTTTAATGAACACTTGTACACTAATTTGAGTCAATAACAAACAATGATAATTAGCATCAGCATCCAACTATGACAATCAAACAAGCATGTGAACACTGTGCTGGTGAGTGTTGTGCATGTGGATGGTCTTTGGGACAGTGAGGTTTGTGTTTATTCTTGCAGAGACAGACTTTTGACTAAAATGACATGTTTTATGTGATATTTAGTGGCAAACTAATTCATATTCCTAATAAAGCCCATTCATCCTGACTCCCAGAAGTTGCATAAAGCCAGCCAATCAGATTGCAGACAGCACATTTGAAAAGTTCTTGCCATTAGCATCAGGTATTAGTATCATGGGTCAGACGTCGGCTCACCTGCGGAGCAGCAGTTTAGGATTCTTGCTGTGAACGTAATCCTCCATGAGCCCCAGCAGAAGCGTCCTCATGATGTCCGTGTAATACTCCAGTTTACCATGAAGCGCTACGGTCAATAGAGACGCGAAATACACTTTGGCCCTGGCGTTAAAATCCGGACGGCCCTCCAGCGTTCTGATAAACTTCACACACACACACACACACACACACACAGATTATGGTTTACAAACACTAATAAAATAAAATCGACTTTCCTGTTAAAACTGTGGAGCATTCCAATTTACATCTTAAACGAGAGTCTTGTAATACTCTAATGATTATTATGTTTAATACTGTCTGGTTATGATTGACTTTTGTGTGTCGTGCATAACCATATAAACACTGGGAAGATAATTACAGGCCAGTCTTAAAACACTGACGGTGTGGTTGTTTACGAGTGTACATCAGTAATGTAGTCGGGGCCATACGTATGCATAAGCGTGCATATTTGCGTATACCCACTTGTTTTGTTGCTTTGAAAGTCCATAATCTACTGTCATGTTAGCTTCCCCTTTAACTGTGTGTCCAGTGCTGTTGTGTAAACTCACGATTCTTTGTTGTAATTGGTGCATTAGCACTATCATTCTACCTTTTCCCGCCCATCATCGACAGTGCATGTTTGCGCTGCAGCGAGAGAACACCACTCAATGAGGCTCTGTGTTTTTGAGCGGTGTATTGAGCGCAGTTCTCTCACTGCAGCGGACAGAGCATAAGAAATATGGTGGTGAATTAGGCTATTAATTAATTATATGCATCATGCGCTCTGAGCTTTTATAAGCGCTAAGTTCCTGTATGAACTGAAAAGATTATCAGTGCAACATGACTGAAGCCCGGTTTATTTAATTGTGCACGAGTGGCACGCAAATCACCGTAGTACTCTGTGCGCGTTCACCAGCACACTCCAAACGTGTGATAAGATTTATATGAGCCATTCCTATCATGACCAATTATAAAATGTGCAACACATTTGAATTCTATTGAGAATTTACCACTTTAAAACGCTATAGAGAAAACCAAATGTGATCTAAAATAGCCACATTAATTAAAAAGGCAGATGAAAAGAGGAGAAAACATTGTGCACCAACATTTATATTAAAGCTTTTTTAACTATTCATGACCCCCTAGAATTTATCACGGCTTATTGTATTCATTGTGGTAAATTTTGACTAACTTTATAATTTATAATGTATAATCTATTATGGGAATATATTTTTCACTATAGATTTATATTACAACTGACATGTTGTAGCTTCTATGTGTAGGTTGCTATTTTTTATACTGTAACAAATGCTATAGTAAAAAAAGAAAAATATTAAATAAAGTTAGTTTGACTTCTTATTGAATTAGACAGTAACAGTCTCACGCAGACACAGCATGCAGCGCAGGTTTCTTGACGGAAAGAAGTGAGAGGTTTTACAACCTTTACAAGCGATGGCTGAGGGAAATTAGGCTAAATATGAATTAAAGTATGAATGAATTCTATGAAGGGAAATGACTGCCTTGCGAAAAGTTTTGATAGCATTTTCTTTTCATCTTCCCTCCGTGTAACGTAGTGTTTTTATAATGTTACCGGGGAAACATCTCTATTTCTGCTGTTCTATAAGCGCCACCTATTGACAGAGTGTAGATTTAAATTTTCATTCAACCTATCAGCGGTTTATGTATGTGAAACTCAGACCAGATTTTATTCGCTGTTGTATTTTTACCAGCTAATGTTCAAACCAAACCCTTGAATAATTGGCTTTTATATAGCCTAATGCCAAAGCAAATTTAAGAAAATATTATCTGGAAATATTTATTTCATAATCAGTTTTTTTCCACCCACTTGCACAATGAATCATTAATTTTGGATTTATCACTTTTCACAATGAATATAATTCCAAAGCAACATGTTTAAATTATTTCAGAACTGTAATGCGGTCAAAAATAATCTGTCAACCAATTTTAGAATGCACTGTATTTATTTGTTTTTAATTAAACAAATGTTAGGCCTAGTGAACAACAACAACAACAAAAAATGACTGTTGTGAATTTTATTTTATTTTACTTTATTTTTATTTATTTATTTATTTATTTATTTTGGTGGTGGTGGTTTGGTTTAGGACTACATCACTGGTATACATGTGTGTCATTAGATGTAAATGTTTAATTGTGTTTGGGCCATGAATACAAAAGACTTTAATGAGAGTGCAGGAGCTGATTGAGTCCTCTGGGGCTCTTTTAGTGTCATTCTGTATAATTGAGCAAATGTCTGCGTGATGTCTATAGGGCTCCATCAGTGATGCTTGTATTTGTCTGAGAAACACCCGACAATTATCAGCAAATATTAATTTACTGACCTTTCTCGCTATTAACTGTTTAAAATGAGTAGGTGAAGAGCTGTAGATGTCTAGAAATGGATCATAATTACAGTGTGTGTGTGTGTTTCATACATTGATGAGGAAGGTTTTGCTGTTGAGCAGGTTAGAGAACTGGTTCAGCGCCTGGTTGACCGTAGCCCTGCGGGATTCTGGGATGTCCAGTTTGCCGGTGATCATGACGTCATTGGCGCCATCCTTAGAGGGCAGGAAGAAGACGCGGTCCGTGTAGGTCTTGTAGTCCAGAAACGGGATCCGGCCCTCGCTTATGTCGTTAGTGTGGTCCTCCATTTCGATCATTAGATCTGCACAGGAAATGACACAGTCAACGTCAACATAGCTTCAAAATCGACACTTCAAATCCAGATAAACTTATTCAATCAGTAATTAAATCCAGAATTAAAGATCGTAGATGTGCAGGTTGTTTTAATTAGTATGTGACAAAATCACACAACCATCTGAAATTCCTCATTTTGGACAAAATTTTAGGCAATTTTGCAAATACCACTGATGGATGGGTGGATGGATAAATAAACAAATAAATGAATGAATAAATAAATAAATAAATAAATAGGTGGAAGGATAGATATTGTTGCCAGATAAATAAAATAAATCAAAATAAATAAATAGGTGGAAGGATAGATAAACAGTTGATAGATAAATAAAATAAATAATAAATAAATAAATAGATGTATAGATAAACAATTGATAGATAAATAAATAATAAATAAATAAATAGGTGGATGTATAGATAAACAGTTGATAGATAAATAAAATAAATAATAAATTAATAAAAATAAATAGGTAAAAGGATAGATAAACAATAGATTAATTGATATATAAATAGGTGAAAGGATAGATAAACAGTTGATAGATAAAATAAAATAAATATAAATAAAAATAAATAAATGAACGCAAATGGCCAGATAAACGATTGACAAATAAATAAATAAAAAATAGGTGGATGGATAGATAAACAATGGAATAATTGATAAATAAATAAATAAATAAATAAATAGGTGGATGGACTGATAAGTTGATAGATATATAAAATAATTTAATTAATTCATTTGAATGGCCAGCTAAACTAGACTGACAAATAAATAAATAAAAAATTAGGTGGATGGATAGATAAACAATGCATTAATCGAAAAATAAATAAATACATATAAAAATAAATAAATGTAAATAGACAGAAAAACAATAGATTAATTGATATATAAATAGGTGAAAGGATAGATAAACAGTTGATAGATAAATAAAATAAATAAATATAAATAAATAAATGAATGCGAATGGCCAATTAAACGATTGACAAATAAATAAATAAAAAATAGGTGGATGGATAGATAAACAATGGATTAATTGATAAATAAATAAATAAATAAATAAATAGGTGGATGGACTGATAAATTTATAGATATATAACATAAATAAAAATAAATAAATAAATAAATAATTTAATTATTTGAATGGCCAGATAAACTAGACTGACAAATAAATAAACAAAAAAATTAGGTGGATGGATAGATAAACAATGGATTAACAGAAAAATAAATAAATACATATAAAATAACTAAACAATACAGATAAACAATAGATAAATATATTAAATAAATACATATGTGAATGAATAATTGATTAATTGATAAATAGTTGGAGGGATAATTAATTATTTGATGAGAAATAAATCAGCTACTCTCAAAAATGGCATACTAGGGATAGGGTCATCCAACAACAAACTAGTTAATGAGTGAGGTTAACTAGCTTTATATTTTCTTATTTATTTACATTTACGTTTTAATGGCTGTGCCATTCATTTATTAGCATGCTTCAATCATGAGACAGTTCACAATTCAGAGAAGTTACAGAAGCCATACACATGGAGACAGATATCTTCAACGAATAGTAGACTAATATAAGTCAGACATATAATATTTCTGTTGCTGTTTTCTAGTTTAAATTATCTGTTGCCATGCTAAAAACACCACTGCTGCCATGGTAACGGGATTATGCGTGCATGTGTGACCTGTGAACTCCTTTTTGCAGCGGTCACGAACACTCTCTTCCAGGTTCTCCAGCTGATGCTTCACTTTCTCGTACTCTCGTTCTGCCTGCTGGCTCTTCCTCCTACACAGAGAAGATCAGATGAATTCATGAATTCATTACATGAAACGTTCACTCAGATGAACACCTCAAGGGCGTTGTTGGATGTGCAGTTCTTCTTTTTCACCTGTAGCAGACGACGGAGATGGCAATAATCAGCAGCATGGGAACCACCACCGCCGGGATGATGATGGGCAATGGGAGATTGTACTTCCTCTCGTACCGAACAGAGCCGACCATCCACTCGCCATTGCCAAACTTAATCTGAGAGAGAGAGAGAGAGAGAGAGAGAGAGAGAGAGAGAGAGAGAGAGAGAGAGAGAGAGAGAGAGAGACTGTATTATGGATGGATGAATGATTGACAGAGAAATAGATAGTTGTGTGAATGAATAAAAAATAAACTAATGGATGAATTGATAAATAAATGAATAAGTGGCTGGATAGAAATAAACAAACACATCAACAAACCAATAAAATAAACCAATTTATATATAATTTATTTTAATAAATGGATGGATAAATATGTGGATGGATATGAAAATATTTAAATAATGTATATTTAATAATAACTATGTACTATAAGAAATATATAGAAACAAAAAAATAGGTGGATGGATGGAAGGATGATGAATGAATGAATATGTGGCTGGAAGGAAGGAAGGAAGGATGAATGGATGGATGAATAAATAAATATGTGGCTGGAAGGACGGAAGGATGGATGGATGGATTGATGGATGGATGAATATGTGGATGGAAGGAAGGATGGATGAATGAATGAATATGTGGCTGGAAGGATGGATGGATGGATGGATTGATGGATGGATGGATGAATATGTGGATGGAAGGAAGGATGGATGAATGAATGAATATGTGTCTGGAAGGATGGATGGATGGATATGTGGCTGGAAGGACGGAAGGAAGGATGAATGTATAGATGGACAAATTAATATGTGGCTGGAAGGACGGAAGGATGGATGAATATGTGGCTGGAAGAATGGATGGATAGATGGATGGATGAATATGTGGCTGGAAGGATGGAAGAATGGATGGATGATGGATGGATGAATATGTGGCTGGAAGAATGGATGGATGATGGATGGATGGATGGATGAATGAATGAATATGTGGTTGGAAGAATGGAAGGAAGGATGAATGGATGGATGAATATGTGGCTGGGAGGACGGAAGGATATTCATGGATGGATGGATAGATGAATATGTGGCTAGAAGGACAGAAGGATGGATGGATATGTGGCTGGATGGATGAATAGATGGATGGATGAATATGTGGCTGGATGGACGGAAGGACAGAAGGATGGATGGATATGTGGCTGGAGGGATGGAAGAATGGATAAATATGTGGAAGGACAGAAGGATGAATGGAAAAATGGATGGACAGATGGATATGTGGCTGGAGGAATGGAAGGATGGATGGATGAATATGTGGCTGGAGGGAAGGATAGATGGATGGATGAATATGTGGATGGATGGATGGATGGATGGATGGATGGACGAATGGATAAATATGTGGCTGGAAAGACAGAAGGATGGATGGATAGATGGATATGTGGCTGGAGGGAAGGATAGATGGATGGATGAATATGTGGATGGATGGATGGACGGATGGATGAATATGAGGCTGTAAGGACGGAATGATGGATGGATGGATAAATATGTGGATGGAAGAATGGATGGATAAATAAATATGTGGATGGAAGAATGGATGGATAAATAAATATGTGGATGGAAGAATGGATGGATGGATGAATATGTGGACAGATGGATGGACAGATGGATGGATAGATGGATGATGTATGGATGGCTAGATGGATGGACAGATGGATGGACAGATGAATGGATGGATGGATGGATGGATGGATGGATGGATGGACGGATGGATGGACGGATAGATGGATGGATGGATGATGGACAGATGGATGGACAGATGGATAGATGAATAGATGTATGGATGGATAGATGGATGGACAGATGGATGGATAGATGGATGGACAGATGGATTGATAGATGATGGACAGATGGATGGATAGATGGATGGATGGATGGACAGATGGATGGACAGATGGATGGATGGATGGATGGACAGATGGATGGACAGATGGATGGTGTTCTCTCACCAGCAGCTCCAGCGGGTCGGAGCCGGTGTCTCTCCTCTGTCTCTTGGAGCGAGCTCTGGGTGCGGTCGAGGGCGGGTCCAGGAATAATTTATCATCCTGTAGCGTGTTGACGTTACACTGAACGTCCCCCACAAACGCCTGCGCCTCCCTTGCCGTCATCGCTTTGGAAAAACCACGACCCTGAGACACACCAAAACACGTTTACAAACGGGAAAACCCCGTGTCTGATTGACACTTGGAGCGGATACTCACGGTGACGATAATCATGCTGTTTTCAGTGATAACAGTCTTGCTGAGCCGATCGAACGTGGGGTCGGGGTGATACTCGAACGGCGTCAGCTCCGTCTGGAGGTTATCTAGCTGCACGTACGTCCTGAAGGACTGAGACTCATTGACCGCAGGGGACAGGAACATGATCACCGTGTCATTTTTGTGCTTGAAGCCCTCGACAAACTGAGAAAGAGAGAGATTTTTACTGCAAATTAAACTGAACCAAATCTAACTCTTTTCCCAGCAACCTTTGCGAGCACATGGACCAAAAGCCCCAGACAGCAAAACCGTAGATGAACAGATTTCACTGCTGTTGAAAATCTATTGATATTCTGAGGGGGAGCAGCAAAAGTCCCTAAAAGTGGGGGCGGAAAAATCTGTTAGATAGGCAGATGGAGAAAGAGCGACGGAAAAAGTGAGATCGCTCGAGAAAAGTCTGGAGTACAAAAGCTTCTCCTCAGATAAGGGAGATGAAATGAAGCCTTCATCAAGTTTTTCGTTAGATAAACGCTGTTTAATCTGCGTCTCGTTGAGCGCTTCAGATCAGAGCAGCTCTCGTCATTTCAATCAGAGCAGATTCTCGCACTCACCTCCTCTGGGACACCTTGTTCGGACCATTCTCCAGCGGACGCCACCACCCTGATAGTAGCTTTCTGGACCAGGTCAAATCCAGAACCGATTACCAGGATTTTTCTGCCACCACTGAAATATACACACAATCATAACACAATAATAATAATAATAATATTTTTTTTACTAAGTTTGAGGTTACACTGCTGAAGGGCAGCAACATATTTATTTATATAAAACATTATTTATATAAAACATAAAATGAGTGATATAAATTATTATTGTAAATAAATAAAATACAATTTTATCTCGTTTATATAATGTTGAGGTGTGAATCTCACTCTCTCTATGTAAAATAAAAAAAACTGTATATAAAATATTTATAAATAATTTTATATAAGTTAATAATACAATATATATATATATATATAGAGGTTATTATATATATATATATATATATATATACACACACACACACACACACATACACACAAAGTATATACATTGTATTAATATATATAATATATATTATAAGTAATTATATATATGTATATATTAATATATGTATTATTGATTTTGATTTAAATTTAATTTATTTAGATTTAAATGTATAAAAAAGTTAATAGACAATTAATAATAAATAAAATAATTAATAATATAAATCCATACATTTTTATTATAAATATACAACACTATATAAAATATTTATAGAAATTATATAAATATCATATACATTGTACAAGTTAATAATACAAAATAATATATATAGAATATTATATTATATATTAAATTAAAAAATATATATAGAAAAAGTTAATATGCAAAATAATAATAAACTAATACAATATTAATAATGTCAATATAATAATCATATATACGTCTAGTCTTTTTTATTGGTATTTAAAAAGACAATACATAATATGAAAATAAAAAAAATACAGATTATCTCAATTTAAACTGAGGGGAAGGAAAATAAATAAATAAATAAATAATAAAATAAATAAATACACACATTTTAATATAAAATATACAAACAAACCTATATTAAATACTTATAAACATTATACAAAATAAATAAAATATCTTTCTATCATAGTTAAAAATGTACTATAAATATTACATATCATTATCTAAATAATGTCTTAACTCTTTCCCCCTACAACGTGCATAAGCAATGCTTTTATTGCTTGTTTCTGCTCGTTTTTTGCCTGTGGATTCAGAACTTCAGTTGCGTAATAGCGCCCCCTACCGTATAACAGTGAAAACACAGAAAGCCGGAAAATTCCTTCAATGGCGGGGAAAGAGTTAATAAAAAGCAGTATTCATAAGTGTACAAATGAGGGTAATGATGTAAGAATGGCTTTGTGGGATGGATTGGATGGCATATTTTCTGGCAAACAGAACTGACCAGATGAAGCTGCTCCTGGGTTGATGGTCAGACACAGAGGGGTTGTTGGAGAACTGAAAGGCCATCTTGATGCTGGTTGTGGTGTGTGTGCCGTATTGAACTCTGACGTCGAGGCGAGCTGACGGAACCGTATCGCCCAGATACTCAGACAATTTACAGGTGATCTGATCTCCAAAACTCTCACTAACAGACAGGAAGATCAAAAAATTAACCCCCAAAAAATGGCATATCTAATGAAAAAGACGGAAACTAAATTTCCCATGATGCACTCACACTCTGCAGGGCACGTCGCCCACAAAGATCTGAAGGTCTTCTTTTGAAGCTGTGTTCAGGCCCGTCCCAGTAATAGTCAGGACGGTTCCTCCTGCTTTAGGACCTCGATTAGGAGACACGTTTTGTGCTATGGGGTCCTACAGAAACAAAGATCACATTTAGGGGCTGTTTACACGACACCATTTTCAACCAAACTGTATATGTGTGTGTATATATATATATATGTTATAAACTGTAATATTGTAGTAATGATGTGCACAAGAGCTGCAAATATCCAGCAATGACAGACACGTTCTATGCATTACCATTTTATTGTAATGATTACATAATCCCCCGAAACGCATCTGCGTGCTGTCCGAGACTCGTCAGTCTGCTGAACAAACACAAACCCTCAGCATTTCCCAGCGGGAGCAACTGAGACAGTCTATCTCCCTGAAAAACTGATGCAATAATTTCTGCTAAAGCCGTCAGCCGCTGATAATTATTACCCCTGCAGGAGCATGTGACCGGTGACCACACACAACGCTGTGACAAAACAACCCATCATTACACAACGGATGCAGAGAGCTCCCGTTGACACACACAGACAGCGGCAGCCCTCTGGACGGGATCTCAAGTAGAGTTTCACAGAATTAGTATGTGTGTAGTGCATGATGGGTAATGGAGAATCGTGACTTACCCTGTAGGTAAAGCGGACCATTTTTGTGGATATGCCTTTTTTCCCTCTGCCCACCTCTATTTCCACCTCTCCGGTTCTGTACAGTGTCGCGAGCCCAATTTCACACACCACACTGCCAAACAAACATAAACAGGTTCATTTAATAATAACAATAATAATAATAATAATAATAATTTGTTACATTTATATAGCGCTTTTCTGGGTACTCAAAGCGCTTTACATGGAATCTCCTCAACCACCACCAATGTGCAGCATCCACCTGGATGATGCGACGGCAGCCATATTGCGCCAGAACGCCCACCACACACCAGCTTTAAAAGTAAAAGATCCAGATGTTCAAGTAAAGTTCAAACAAAAATTAAAGGTAGGGTAGGCAATATTTTTAATAAACACTAATTGTTATACTGGTTGAAACGCTCTTCACATCCTGATAGCAATCAATAATAGAAGTGGTCTAAATATTAAAACATACATATAACTTCTGTGGAAGTCTCAAAATTTTTTTTAAAAAAATTAAAAAAAATGTTTGTCCAATCACTGCATTCGGTCTGAATGATATCCTACCTGCCTGTCAACATATGTATTTAATGTAACGGAGCTGGAGCTTAATTGCATTAAATATTTTTTGACAGCCCTACTATATATCTATATCTATATACAGTGATCAGGCATAACATTATGACCACCTTCCTAATATTGTGTTGGTCCCCCTTTTGCTGCCAAAACAGCCCTGACCCGTCGAGGCGTGGACTCCACTAGACCCCTGAAGGTGTGCTGTGGTATCTGGCACCAAGATGTTAGCAGCAGATCTTTAAGTCCTGTAAGTTGCGAGGTGGGGCCTCCATGTATTGGACTTGTTTGCTCAGCACATCCCACAGATGCTCGATTGGATTGAGATCTGGGGAATTTGGAGGCCAAGTCAACACCTCAAACTCGTTGTTGTGCTCCTCAAACCATTCCTGAACCTGGGTGCATTATCCTGCTGAAAGAGACCACAGCCACCAGGGAATACCGTTTCCATGAAAGGGTGTACATGGTCTGCAACAATGCTTTGGTAGGTGGTACGTGTCAAAGTAACATCCACATGGATGGCAGGACCCAGGGTTTCCCAGCAGAACATTGCCCAAAGCATCACATTGCCTCCACCGGCTTGCCTTCTTCCTATAGTGCATCCTGGTGCCATGTGTTCCCCAGGTAAACGACGCACACGCACCCGGCCATCCACGTGATGTAAAAGAAAATGTGATTCATCAGACCAGGCCACCTTCTTCCATTGCTCCATGGTCCAGTTCTGATGCTCACGTGCCCACTGTTGGCGCTTTCGGCGGTGGACAGGGGTCAGCATGGGCACCCTGACTGGTCTGCGGCTATGCAGTCCCATACGCAAGAAACTGCGATGCACTGTGTATTCTGACACCTTTCTATCAGAACCAGCATTAACTTCTTGAGCAATTTGAGCTACAGTAGCTCGTCTGTTTGATCGGACCACACGGGCCAGCCTTCGCTCCCCATGTGCATCAGTGAGCCTTGGTCACCCATGACCCTGTCGCCACTGTCCCTTCCTTGGACCACTTTTGATAGATACTGACCACTGCAGACCGGGAACACCCCACAAGAGCTGCAGTTTTGGAGATGCTCTGACCCAGTCAGCCACAATTTGGCCCTTGTCAGGTGCCGTGATGACAAGATAATCAGTGTTATTCACTTCACCTGTCAGTGGTCATAATGTTATGCCTGATCGGTGTATATATAGTAGGGCTGTCAAAAAGAACACACACGCAATATATATATATATATATATACATACACACACACACACACACACACACACATACATACATACATATATATATATTTTTTACAAACTGAAGGATGAGGTGGAATAAATTTCTGTGGAAATCCACAGGTCAATAAAGCTCAAGTTGTATTCAATCCGGAACATTTCTTTAACCTTTAATGGATTCTAGAAGAGATCAAAATGAGCAGAAGACAAGATTCATTAGCGCTGGACGAACTTATCCCACCCAAACACCTAAAATTTGCCGAAAAGATGCTATCAATTAACACCAGGCTCAAAGATTCTAGATTCATTACGTCCAAAATGTGCCAAATGAGAAAACTGATCTTCTGTTGCCCTGAAATCTGGACGTCAACCTCCCCAGACAGACTCGTCTGACAGCGATCTCTCCGAGAGCTTATTTACCATTCTGAAGCCAAACTCTCCTGCTGAAAGATCCTTTTCAAACTTGTTAGCAGCCAGACAAACACTCAGTCAGGCTGAACACTCACAACAGAGTTGATAAACCCTGATGTAGAATCACTGACTCAGCCAAGCCTGACATTGCCTGTGAGAAAAGCTCATCTTTGTCTCTGAATCTGTATTCTGTAAATCTTTTCTGTATTTCAAAAGCGTACAAATCTAACGTTGTTCTACAAGAGGGAATGCAAGGACAAACTCATGAACATTTAATATTCCACGCATAGCCACAAACATAATACAAAGCCTTGTGTAGAACATCTAAAAGATTATTTGGATCATTCTTGAGGGCATTTTTGCATGTTCGAATTCTGTGTAATCATTTTTTTATTAACCTTTGAATGAACCAGATTTCTCAAACAGGACGTTCGCTAAAAAAAATCAGGCCATTAGGTGTTACAATCCATGCCTGTCCCGGACTCCATTTCCCAGGATCCTCTCCGTCTCACACCTGAACTCACTTCCTCATCGTCTCTCCCGCTCTCCCCGGATTCCCTGCACCTGGTCTTTGTCATTAGCACTCCCTTTATATTGAACTCACTCCCTGCACTCCTTGTCCGTTGTTATTGTTATGCTTACGTGTGTGTCGTGTTCTGTATCAGTTTATGAATAAAACCCGTCTTTGTGGAAGCCCCGGATCTTCTCTTCTCTGCTGCACTACACACTTGTGACATTAGGTACCACAGAGATCTGCACGCTCAGAGTCCAGCAGGAATTTCATTTTATAAGAGCTTGTTCAATACTGAACACAGTTTGTGCAAGAGTTTATGTCCAAAAGCCACCAAATACACAAATGTAGCGAACATGGGAACACAGGAGTAAACCAAGTTAGGGTTATCAAGGCATTTTCCACAAATAAACTACACTTTGGAGTAACATTACATTTTTAAAACCATTAGAAGCACCAGTCGTAATGGTTTTTTTTTTTTTTTGTGTGTGACAACTATTAAATATGTCATAGATATTAGATATAATATAAAACATAAAAGCCTAGCATGAAGAGTAGCTAGTTTTAAATGCATAAAATGTGTGTATCCCACCTTAAAATTGTGATTTTGGCCTGTCCCACTTTAGAGGTCAAACATTCTGGATTTTATCTAACAATTAAAGTCATACGATCTCATAATTTTGAAATCATCTGATATTCAAATTCATAATAAATCATTTCAATCCATTCTACAAACATTCGAATGCAGGCTGCGGTTATCAAGCTAAAAAATTCAACCGTTACCCGAATTTTTATAGGAAAAAATTACTAAAATATAAGTATAAACCATTATATGGTCCCAAATGCGCTAACTTGTACTGATTGTTAACTTAATTTAGGCTAAATTTTATGGTTTTTAAAAAATATATATTTATTTAAATATTACACTGTATATATACACCGCTGCAACTAACGGTTATTT
Source organism: Coreius guichenoti (assembly GCA_039654105.1). Classification (NCBI taxonomy): domain Eukaryota; kingdom Metazoa; phylum Chordata; class Actinopteri; order Cypriniformes; family Gobionidae; genus Coreius; species Coreius guichenoti. Next base: position 6,865,166 of record CM077191.1, read on the forward strand.
TGATAATCAATTAATCTGTCTATTATTTTTTCAGATTAATCGGTTGAAAAAAACAAAATTATTCAACATTAAAAATTTGTTTTTAATTAAATTAATTTTAATACAGTGAATGTATCTATTGTATATATATATATATATATATATATATACACACATACACATATATACACATACACATACACATATATATACACATATACACAGTGGGGAGAACAAGTATTTGATACACTGCCAATTTTGCAGGTTTTCCTACTTACAAAGCATGTAGAAGTCTGTAATTTTTATCATAGGTACACTTCAACTGTGAGAGACGGAATCTAAAACAAAAATCCAGAAAATCACACTGTATGATTTTTAAATAATTAATTTGCATTTTATTGCATGACATAAGTATTTGATCACCTACCAACCAGTAAGAATTCCGGCTCTCACAGACCTGTTAGTTTTTCTTTAAGAAGCCCTCCTGTTCTCCACTCATTACCTGTATTAACTGCACCTGTTTGAACTCGTTACCTGTATAAAAGACACCTGTCCACACACTCAATCAAACAGACTCCAACCTCTCCACAATGGCCAAGACCAGAGAGCTGTGTAAGGACATCAGGGATAAAATTGTAGACCTGCACAAGGCTGGGATGGGCTACAGGACAATAGGCAAGCAGCTTGGTGAGAAGGCAACAACTGTTGGCGCAATTATTCGAAAATGGAAGAAGTTCAAGATGACGGTCAATCTCCCTCGGTCTGGGGCACCATGCAAGATCTCACCTCGTGGGGCATCAATGATCATGAGGAAGGTGAGGGATCAGCCCAGAACTACACGGCAGGACCTGGTCAATGACCTGAAGAGAGCCAGGACCACAGTCTCAAAGAAAACCATTAGTAACACACTACGCCGTCATGGATTAAAATCCTGCAGCGCACGCAAGGTCCCCCTGCTCAAGCCAGCGCATGTCCAGGCCCGTCTGAAGTTTGCCAATGACCATCTGGATGATCCAGAGGAGGAATGGGAGAATGTCATGTGGTCTGATGAGACAAAAATAGAGCTTTTTGGTCTAAACTCCACTCGCTGTGTTTGGAGGAAGAAGAAGGATGAGTACAACGCCAAGAACACCATCCCTACCGTGAAGCATGGAGGTGGAAACATCATTCTTTGGGGATGCTTTTCTGCAAAGGGGACAGGACGACTGCACCGTATTGAGGGGAGGATGGATGGGGCCATGTATCGCGAGATCTTGGCCAACAACTTCCTTCCCTCAGTAAGAGCATTGAAGATGGGTCGTGGCTGGGTCTTCCAGCATGACAACGACCCGAAACACACAGCCAGGGCAACTAAGGAGTGGCTCCGTAAGAAGCATCTCAAGGTCCTGGAGTGGCCTAGCCAGTCTCCAGACCTGAACCCAATAGAAAATCTTTGGAGGGAGCTGAAAGTCCGTATTGCCCAGCGACAGCCCCGAAACCTGAAGGATCTGGAGAAGGTCTGTATGGAGGAGTGGGCCAAAATCCCTGCTGCAGTGTGTGCAAACCTGGTCAAGAACTACAGGAAACGTATGATCTCTGTAATTGCAAACAAAGGTTTCTGTACCAAATATTAATTTCTGCTTTTCTGATGTATCAAATACTTATGTCATGCAATAAAATGCAAATTAATTACTTAAAAATCATACAATGTGATTTTCTGGATTTTTGTTTTAGATTCCGTCACTCACAGTTGAAGTGTACCTGTGATAAAAATTACAGACTTCTACATGCTTTGTAAGTGGGCAAACCTGCAAAATCGGCAGTGTATCAAATACTTGTTCTCCCCACTATTTATTTATTAATATATTTATGTATTAGTATTATGTATTTTTGCATTTATATAAATTTATAATATAAATGTATGTATATATATATTTTTTTAAATATATGTATATGTATATGTGTGTGTGTGTGTGTGTGTATATATATATATATAATATATAATATACACTCACCTAAAGGATTATTAGGAACACCATACTAATACTGTGTTTGACCCCCTTTCGCCTTCAGAACTGCCTTAATTCTACGTGGCATTGATTCAACAAGGTGCTGAAAGCATTCTTTAGAAATGTTGGCCCATATTGATAGGATAGCATCTTGCAGTTGATGGAGATTTGTGGGATGCACATCCAGGGCACGAAGCTCCCGTTCCACCACATCCCAAAGATGCTCTATTGGGTTGAGATCTGGTGACTGTGGGGGCCATTTTAGTACAGTGAACTCATTGTCATGTTCAAGAAACCAATTTGAAATGATTCGAGCTTTGTGACATGGTGCATTATCCTGCTGGAAGTAGCCATCAGAGGATGGGTACATGGTGGTCATAAAGGGATGGACATGGCCAGAAACAATTCTCAGGTAGGCCGTGGCATTTAAACGATGCCCAATTGGCACTAAGGGGCCTAAAGTGTGCCAAGAAAACATCCCCCACACCATTACACCACCACCACCAGCCTGCACAGTGGTAACAAGGCATGATGGATCCATGTTCTCATTCTGTTTACGCCAAATTCTGACTCTACCATCTGAATGTCTCAACAGAAATCAAAACTCATCAGACCAGGCAACATTTTTCCAGTCTTCAACTGTCCAATTTTGGTGAGCTCGTGCAAATTGTAGCCTCTTTTTCCTATTTGTAGTGGAGATGAGTGGTACCCGGTGGGGTCTTCTGCTGTTGTAGCCCATCCGCCTCAAGGTTGTGCGTGTTGTGGCTTCACAAATGCTTTGCTGCATACCTCGGTTGTAACGAGTGGTTATTTCAGTCAAAGTTGCTCTTCTATCAGCTTGAATCAGTCGGCCCATTCTCCTCTGACCTCTAGCATCAACAAGGCATTTTGGCCCACAGGACTGCCGCATACTGGATGTTTTTCCCTTTTCACACCATTCTTTGTAAACTCTAGAAATGGTTGTGCGTGAAAATCCCAGTAATTGAGCAGATTGTGAAATACTCAGACCGGCCCGTCTGGCACCAACAACCATGCCACGCTCAAAATTGCTTAAATCACCTTTCTTTCCCATTCTGACATTCAGTTTGGAGTTCAGGAGATTGTCTTGACCAGGACCACACCCCTAAATGCATTGAAGCAACTGCCATGTGATTGGTTGATTAGATAATTGCATTAATGAGAAATTGAACAGGTGTTCCTAATAATCCTTTAGGTGAGTATATATATATATATATATATATATATATATTACTGCTGTCAAATCGATTAAACGCATCCAAAATAAAAGTTCGTGTTTACATAATATATGTGTGTACTGTGTATAATTATGTATATTTGAATACACACTCATTCATGTATATATGTAAGAAATATTTGCATTTATATACTGTATATCTATTTATAAAATTTATATTATATATTAATATAAATATTTTATATATAAATACAATTTTTTTTTCTTAAATATATACATGCATTTGTATGCATTTATATATACATAATAATTATACACAGTGCACACATATATTATGTAAACACAAACTTTTATTTTGAATGTGATTAATCATATATTTTTAAATATACATAGAGACTCTTTCACCTAGATATTATCACAGAGTCTGTTCCACGAATTAGTAAATACAAAAAACCATCAAAACCATTCAACGGTAAAAATTTAATTGATGCCCAACAAATAAACAACCGATATAATACAGATGATCAAATGATAAAGCTCGGGCTGCTGAATATTCGATCCCTTTCCTCAAAAGCGCTTATTGTTAATGATATGATTACAGATCATAACCTAGAAGTCTAGTTTCAAATATAATTCCTTTGAAGTTTTGGTGCTTTATGTAACGTTATGTAGTGAAATTGATAAATCCCGTTTGACATTTGTGCTGGCTACTGTATACAGGCCGCCAGGGCACCATACAGACTTTACCAGAGAATTTGCTGATTTTCTATCAGAGTTAGTACTGGCTGCAGATAAAGTCCTAATTGTTGGTGATTTTAATATCCATGTAGACAATGAAAAAGACGCATTGGGATTGGCATTTAGAGACATTCTAAACTCTATTGGAGTTAGGCAACACGTGTCAGGACCCACTCATCGCCGTAATCATACGTTAGACCTAATACTGTCACATGGAATAAATGTTGATACCATTGAAATTCTGCAGCAGAGCGATGACATCTCAGATCATTACCTAGTATCATGTACACTTAATTTAGCAAAGGCTGCAAAGCCGTCCCCTCGCTTTAAATATGGCAGGACTATCACTGCTGCGACTAAAGATTTCTTTGTAAATAATCTTCCTCATCAGTTTCATCTCCTCAGCATCCCAGATAGCCTAGAGGAACTCGATGTTGCAACAGAAACTATTGACTCTCTCTTTTCCAGCACTTTAGACACAGTTGCTCCCCGGCGCTTAAAGAAGATTAAAGAAAATAGTCCAACGCCGTGGTACAACGAGCACACCCGGGCCCTTAAAACAGCAGCCAGAAAAATGGAGCGCAGCTGGAAGAAAACAAAACTAGAAGTTTTTCGCATTTCGTGGAAAGAGAGCATGATTGCATACAGAAAGGCCCTAAAAACTGCTAGATCTGCTTATTTCTCGACTCTCTTAGAAGAAAACAAACACAACCCTAGCTATTTATTCGATACAGTGGCTAAATTAACCAAAGATAAAGCTTCACCTTCTGATGTTTGTAAACAGCACAGCAGTAATGACTTTATGAACTTCTTTACTTGTAAGATTGATAATATTAGGAAAAAAAATTATAACCATGCAGCCGTCTACTACAGTATCACATCAGACAGTGCATTGTAGTGTCACTGAGGAAAAATTACATTCATTCACTGCTATAGGAGAAGAAGAATTGGCTAAACTCGTTAAATCATCAAAATCAACAACATGTATGCTCGACCCCATACCGACTAAACTACTAAAAGAGATGCTTCCAGAGGTCATAGATCCTCTTCTTAATATCATTAATTCATCCTTGACATTAGGATATGTACCGAAAACTTTTAAGTTGGCTATTATTAAACCACTTATTAAAAAAACGCAACTTGATCCTACAAAATTAGTCAATTACAGACCAATCTCAAATCTACCCTTTCTGTCAAAAATACTAGAAAAGGCAGTGTCCTCACAATTATGCTCCTTTTTAGAAAGAAATGGTATCTGTGAGGATTTCCAGTCAGGATTTAGACCGTATCATACTACTGAGACTGCTCTCATTAGAGTTACAAATGATTTACTCTTATCATCCGATCGTGGTTGTATCTCTCTGTTAGTGTTACTCGATCTTAGCGCTGCATTCGATACTATCGACCACAACATTCTTTTGAATAGACTCGAAAATTATGTTGGCATTAGTGGAAATGCATTGGCATGATTTAAATCATACTTATCTGACCGTTATCAGTTTTTTAGCAGTAAATGAAGAGATGTCACACCGAACACAAGTTCAGTATGGAGTACCGCAGGGCTCAGTGCTAGGACCGTTGCTTTTCACCCTGTACATGCTACCACTGGGAGATATTATTAGGAAGCATGGCGTTAATTTTCATTGTTATGCTGACGATACTCAGCTCTATATTTCTGCACGCCCTGACGAAACTTATCAATTCACAAGATTAACAGAATGCATAGCTGATATAAAAAATTGGATGACTATTAATTTCCTGCAACTTAATTCAGAAAAAACTGAATTTTTAATCATTGGACAAAAAAACTCCACAAGTAGTAACCTAGAATACTGTCTAACACTCGATGGCTGCTCTGTCAAGTCCTCGTCGTCAGTTAGGAACCTGGGTGTGCTCTTTGATACCAATCTTTCATTTGAAAGCCATGTTTCTAGCATCTGTAAAACTGCATTCTACCATCTTAAAAATATATCTAAATTACGGCACATGCTTTCAATGCAAAATGCTGAACAGTTAGTTCATGCGTTCATGACCTCAAGGCTAAATTATTGTAATGCTCTACTGGGTGGTTGCCCTGCTCGCTTAATAAATAAACTGCAGCTTGTCCAAAACGCAGCAGCTAGAGTTCTTACTAGAACCAAGAAGTATGGCCATATTAGCCCGGTTCTGGCAACACTGCATTGGCTCCCTATTAAACATCGTATACATTTTAAAATCTTGCTGATTACTTACAAAGCACTAAATGGTTTAGCTCCCCAGTACTTGAGCGAGCTCTTAACGCATTATACTCCATCACGTCTATTGCGGTCTCAAAATTCTGGCCAGTTGATAATACCAAGAATATCAAAATCAACTGCAGGCGGTCGATCCTTTTCCTATTTAGCACCTAAACTCTGGAACAGTCTTCCTAGCATTGTTCGGGAAGCAGACACACTCTGTCAGTTTAAATCTAGACTAAAAACACATCTCTTTACTATGGCATACACATAAAACATTTTTAATTTCTATTATTCAAATCAGTTAAATGATTGTTTTAGGCTGCATTAACTAGGTCAGCCGGAACCGGGAACACTTCCAATAACACCTGATGTACTCGTTACATCATAAGAAGAATAGCATCTACGCTAATGTTAGTCTCTCTGTTTATCCCGAGGTTTACTGCAGTCGGCCGGATCCGGGCCGTATCCAGACCAGATGGTGGACCTTAACCTGGACATGACGACCATGAAGTGTCTGTAGAGACCGTGTCAATTAAACTCCCCCCTGTAATTGCCTCATCGACACGACATCCTCATTAAACCCGTCCCCGGCGTGACGACTCCAATCTTTCGAATAATCCTACGAATATCTATTGATCTAATATGACTTCTGACCTGTAATGTGCCAGAATCATAATCATACACTATTTGTTCGTCGGCCAGAGGAGAACTGGCACCCCGACTGAGCCTGGTTTCTCCCAAGGTTTTTTTTCTCCATTCTGGCCCTGAAGGAGCTTTGGTTCCTTGCCACCGTCGCCTTTGGCTTTTGGCTTGCTCAGTTGGGGACACTTAAATTTCAACTATATTACTGATCTGCCCGCATTGACACTATATGATAATTGAAATGAGCTGGATGACATCACCGTTTTCACCAGAGCCTAATCAAATTCTGTTGCATTATTTTCCTGTTACCACTGTGAAGCTGCTTTGAAACAATTGCCATTGTAAAAAGCGCTATATAAATAAAGGTGATTTGAATTGATTTGATATATTTATTAATATATTAATATATTTATGTATTAGTATTATGTATTTTTGCATTTGTATAAATAGTCTTTTTAGTTTTGAGGTTTGTTTATTGTTTACTGTTAGAAAAAGACAATAATCTGGGGTATATACTGCATTTTTGTAAAAAAAAAAAAAAAAACATTTTAATCAGGCCTTTTTTAAACACTATTCATGGAAAGTGGCTCAGCTTTTGTGGATGTTACCTGGTTGAGACCGAGTAGCGTTCCCGCAGGTGTTTACAAGGCACTCCGGCTACTGTGATGTTTTTAATGTCGTCCTTCTGAATGCCCAGGTTCGAGCCCTTAATCGTCACAGCTATTCCTCCTTTCAGCGGCCCGTATCTCGGCGTGATCTGAAATACATTATAAAAAGATCCTAATCATGGACAGCTCTGAGAAAAGACCACAGAGATGAGCGGAGATAACCAATCTCACTAAAACAACAGTAAAAAATGACTTATTTCTATTCCCATCAGTAATTCAACCATCTAAATATAACAAGACCTGAGGTTTCTATTGATTTTTACTCTCAAAATTTGTGAAAATAAGGAAGGAGGATGAAAAAAGTTATAAAATATTGCTTGAACTTTCTGAGCTGTGTTTTGAGTATTGATGATTGTCAAAAATCACAACATAAACTTAGAAAATGTTATTGGCTCGTTTAGGCTTGTTTGTCCCATCGATGCCATCATTTGGTACTCACGTCGGTGATCTGGGGGTCGGGACACTCCACCGGCTCTTTGGAGGCACAGAGCTGATCGTACACACACAAGCTGGTCTGCGTGCACCACACACACTGATATTTGGGGTCGGCATTCTTACACAAGCTGCAGTCTTCACGTCCCAGAGAGCAGTTATACAGAGTGACTGAAAGACAGCCGAGAGGAAACATATATATACATATACATATACATATATACATACATATATATATATACACACATATATATATATATAAAACATGATTTTTTTCAGAATTGGTATTTAGATATATTTACAGACCGTTTATTGCAGCTCAGAGGCAAAAAACAGACAATATTGTGTCTAAAATATAACACAATATTAACTTCTTATTTATTGAACTGATATTGTAGTGATATTGCGCTCTATGCTCGTGTGAGACATACACTATATTGCCAAAAGTTTTGGGACGCCTGCCTTTACATGCACATGAACTTTAATGACATCCCATTCTTAATCCGTAGGGTTTAATATGGAGTTGGCCCATCCTTTGCAGCTATAACAGCTTCAACTCTTCTCTGAAGGCTTTCCACAAGGTTTAGGAGTGTGTTTATGGGAATTTTTGACCATTCTTCTATAAGTGCATTTGTGAGGTCAGGCACTGATGTTGGACGAGAAGGCCTGGCTCACAGTCTCCGCTCTAATTCATCCCAAAGGTGTTCTATCGGGTTGAGGTCAGGACTCTGTGCAGGCCAGTCAAGTTCCTCCACACCAAACTCATTCATCCATGTCTTTATGGACCTTGCTTTGTGCACTGGTGCGCAGTCATATTGGAACAGGAAGGGGCTATCCCCAAACTGTTCCCACAAAGTTGGGAGCATGAAATTGTCCAAAATGTCTTGGTATGCTGAGCATTAACAGTTTTTACGTGGTCTACCACTTCACAGCTAAGTTGCTGTTGTTCCCAATTGCTTCCACTTTGTTATAATAGCACTAACAGTTGACCGTGGAATATTTAGTAATGAGGAAATTTCACGAATGGACTTATTGCACAGGTGGCAACCACAGTACCACGCTTGAATTCACTGAGCTCCTGAGACAACCCATTCTTTCACAAATGTTTGTAGAAGCGTCTGCATGCCTAGGTGCTTGATTTTATACACCTGTGGCCATGGAAGTGATTGGAACACCTGAATTCAATGATTTGGAGGGGTGTCCCAATACTCCTGGCAATATAGTGTGTATATATATATATATATAAATAACTAAAATAACTGTAAAATAAATGTAATTTATTCCTGTAATGGCAAAGATGAATTTTTCTCATTACTCCAGTCTTCAGTGCCACATGATCCTTCAGAAATCATTCTAATATGATGATTTGCTGCTCGAGAATATATATTCAAATATTTTTTTAGTTTTCACGTAAATAATGTAAATAAAATAAAATCTTGTCCATGCAACAACATCTTGCAAGCTTCAAAAAAGATGCAAAAGCACAATAAAAAGTACAACATACAACTTGTGCGCTATATTCAAGTCTTCTAAAGTCATTCAATGGCTTTGAGTAAGAAATAAATAACTGAATTTAAGTTGTTATATGAGAAGTAGCAAAGCCGATTTGTGAATAAATATTTTTTTCGATGAATCAGTGGATCTGATTTTTGTCTTCACAAAACCAGTCTAAATGATTCACTCACGAATCTGATTCTCAAGTACAACTCAATGATTCAATGCCAGATTATTGAGTGACTGAGTTGAATTTAAGAATCAGATCACTCAATTCCTTAATGGTGAACAGTTCACCAGAAGGAAGATTATAAGTAAAAAATGTCTTACGATTCCATCAGTTTGGCACATAAAACTATTGAATGACTTCAGAATACCTGGAATATAGTGCATTAATCATATGGAACAATTTCATTGTAATTTTATGGTACTTTTCTGTCTATTTTTGAAGCTTGAAAACTTCAGTTCCCATTAATCCTAACTGCATTGCAAGAGCGACCATCACATTCAACATATCTTCTTTTATGTTCCACAGGAAGAAAGTAAGTCATAGGGTTTGTAATGACATGAGGGTGAGTAAATGATGAAAAGCGAGCGAGAGCGATTACCACTAAGGCTGCTGTCGATCTTCTTTCCCGTGTATTTGTCTCTTACGTGGAACAGAACGTTGGTTTCATGAGCTTTATTAAAGGAAAACTGGAAGAGACAGATCAGAGGGGGAGTCAACACAGCCGGTTCTCTCCTTCACACTAAAGACTAGAGATGATATACAGGCTGGAGACTTTCCAACAGGGGGAGCTATAATCTCAAACTCCCACAAGAGCCATTGAAGTGTAGGTAGGCGTCTCTTTATGTTGGTAATTGGTTGCGTATCATTTAGCAAGAGATTTATATATAAAAAGATTTACAGTACAGGAACAACAGTCTGCCTTGGGCAACATGCGGATAAAAAGAGAAAAACTGAAACTAACCACATATCCACTGAAAGAGTAGAAGGGTCCCGGCTCTGTCTTGACATCTTCCTCAAACTTCATCAGCTCTGCTCCGATGGTGAAATCACGACCCTGATGCGTCACAATTCAGAAAACCCTTTCTTCACATTTATTCACAGGTATTATGACAGGAAATGATGGAACAAGTTTGGAAAAATGCATAAACCAGACCGTTTAGAGGAAAATTATAATCAGATTATTATAATACTCTGCCAAAAATAATTTTCTCAATCAGTATTTGTCTCTTGTTGTCCAGAAAACATATCAAAACATCTTTAAAAAAAGACAAACTGACTTGAAGCTAAATTTTGTAACATAATGACTTAATGACAATACACGTTGAGGTGTATTTTTTTTATTGTTTAAAAAAATATATAATAATTTATATACTAATTATATATAGTTATATATTTAATTATTATTATTGTACCTTAAAACAAGACAAGACATTTTTTTCCAATGGATATATTCTCTGAAAACAAGTCCTAACATTAGGGCTGTTATTTAAGCATGTTATTTTAGTGTGATTAATTATATAAATAAAAAGTATTTATTTATTTATTTTTTAAAAAAATAAAACAAAGTATTTGAATTATCTTAATTTGGAGTCTTTTCTAAGCAAATGTGATATGCTGATTTTATTAATTATTTATTAATACTTATTTTATTTATATTCTGTAAGTTTCTGTAAATATCTCATGTAATTAATAATTATATATTATTTGTTAATATATAATATTATTTGTAATTCGATTATTTAATCATAATTAATCTACTTAATATCTTTTTGTTTTTTTTGAAAAACAAGACAAAAATACTAATTTAATTAAATTTAATACAATTTTAAATTATATTTTATTAGTTTATTTTAAATTGTATTTTATTTTATTTTATTTCTAGTGACCTTGAAGAATGGCATTTACTGTTAAAAGGAGGCCAGGAAGTAGAACTCACCTTGTATGGGTCCAGATTGATGCCCTCAAAACTGATCCGGGTTTTGTGTCCGACCGGGATAAGGACGGGATCTGGGTTCTCGAACCGCGGACAGCTCTTGTTCTAGAAAACAAAGAAGATGGAGAAATCTGTTCTGCTGTACAGGAAAGTTGAGTCTGCTGAATTCCACACTCATCTACGGCAATCTTCTGAGCGATTCTTAATTTACATCCTACATAAATTAAAAAGAATCCATTGAAACTGAAAAACTCATTAACCATGATGACGTGCATGAATGAAACAGTTTATTTACAGCTGAAATATAATATATCCTCACTGACATTGGCGACTGTGTCTAATTGCATAAAATCCATTTTGTTTTCTATTTTGCTGATTCAGCTAATGTGTTTCACATTAAAACTTTCTGAGTAAAGTAATTTACTTTGTGTCCATTTCATCAGCCACATGTGACTGTTCCAGGAAACAGCAAATATCAAACAGTGTGGAGGCCATTTCTGAAATTGCTGGCACTGGATATCGACAATTCAGCTTTATGCTTCAAGAAATGGTTTAAATACATAAATAAAATGTCTTAACCAGTTGGACCTGAGGTTTGAAGATGAGAATCACATGAAACTAATCAAAGCGGCCCAATCAATGGCGCTGATAGCAGACATACATCACCAAGATGTTTATTCGATGTATGCTTTTTCATACATGTCATTTTTAGCACGTTTCCTCATCTGCAATACTTTGCTAAAACAGTTCCTGTCTAAAGTTAGAATTACATTCAGAAGATTTTGATTTTCCTAATACACATTCCTGGTCTTATTGAAAGAAAAAGTGAAGCTATCAAATGCATTAATAGACAACTTTCCATTTGAGATAACTTTGGCAGGGAAAATAGCCAAGCATGTAAGGAGGTGTGTTTTCCCTGTTTCCCACCAAAAACTAGGGTAAACTTAAATTAAACAAATTAGTTCAATCAAATTAATTTTTACGAGTATTTAGAAGTTTTTCTTTTGAGTTCACAAAACTGACACATTTTAAGTAATCTAAATTGTTTTGAGTTTTGTGAACTTGTTTTTTTTAATTTAGACTAACTTAAATGTAACTGAAACTGGGCTGGGATTTCTATTTCCCAGCATGCATTGCCATGACACACGAAAGGGAGAGCAAATGCTAAAATTAAGTTTTAGCCAATGTTTTTTGTGCAAGATTAATGTTAAGTGGGAGATTTAGTAGTGGTGTAGTGGAAGAGTTTACTGAGAATACTGAGTAATGTAAGGTAACAACATGGGTTAAGGTTAGGAGTCAAGCCTATATATAACACCTGGGTTGACATCCAATTAGGACGTAACGCTTCGTCTCGTGGATGTCGGACGTGGATGTGCGTGGCTGGGAGTGGGACGTCCAAGTTGAGAAATGGGCCGCCTATGCCGAGCCTTGGACACCTGGATTGGACATTTTTCGGCCAGCTCCTATCTCGGCCCCCTGGGGGGTTCGAAAGGGCTCTTCGAGATCTGTAAGCTGGACAGCTAGGCGACTGCGTCTCGAAGCTATAGCCGTTTGAAATTTGTGCACTGTTCTGACTCACTAAAAAATGACTAAGTCAATTTGCAGATTGAGTCAGACTACCAGCAACTCCGAGGCTCTCGGCCAAGCCAGGGAGGGGGCCTCGGACCCGGTTAAAGTCAGATTCGGCCACCCTCTGGAGAGCAGTCACAAGTGAAGATGGGAATTCTGACTTCCAGGGGCTTCAAGGCAAATAACTAAGCCGACCAGGGGTCACTCTGGTCGGTCAGAAAGCTCAGATTTGAACGCGATGGATCACTGGAAGCTCATGGAGCTCAGAGGTCAGTGGCAACAACAGACTATCGTGAGGCCCACTCAGAGTTACTCTTGGTGGGTATAAAATTCAATTTCTACCCTGGTGGAGCTCTGAAAGTCTGAACTTAGAAAAAGTCCTGGAGGTCAGAGGTGAAGGGTCACATCAGACCATCATGAGGCCCACTCAGAGTCACTCTGGGTGGGCATAGAATTCAATTTCCACCCTGGTGGAGCTCTGGAAGTCTGGACTTAGAAAAAGTCCTGATGGTCTGGACGTACAGTAGAAAAAGTCCTGGAGGTCAGAGGTGAAGGGCCAAATCAGACCATCGTGAGGCACACTCGGAGTCACACTGGGTGGGCATAGAATTCAATTGCCACCCTGATGGAGGTCTGGAAGTCTGGACTTAGAAAAAGTCCTGGAGGTCAGAGGTGAAGGGCCACATCAGACCATCGCGAGGCCCACTCAGAGTCACTCTGGGTGGGTAGAGTGTTTAATTTCCACCCTGGTGGAGCTATGGAAGTCTGGACGTACAGTAGAAAAAGTCCTGGAGGTCAGAGGTGAAGGGCCACATCAGACCATCGTGAGGCCCACTCAGAGTCACACTGGGTGGGCATAGAATTCAATTTCCACCCTGGTGGAGCTCTGGAAGTCTGGACTTAGAAAAAGTCCTGGAGGTCAGAGGTGAAGGGCCACATCAGACCATTGTGAGGCCCACTCAGAGGCACTCTGGGTGGGTAGAGAGTTTAATTTCCACCCTGGTGGAGCTCTGGAAGTCTGGACTTAGGTTAGGTTTAGGGGTAGGTTCAGGGTTAGTACCTAGTTACTACCCAGTTAGTGTCATTACTACAATAAGTACATAGTATGTACATGCGAAACAGGACTGTAAAATAAAGTGCTACCAGAGTTTCTGTTATGTTTGTTTTTTTGGGGGGTTAGCATCATGGTGAGATGTGGAGCAAGCTTGGTTTGAGAACAGATATACAGTATGGTAAATTTTATATATTGTTGTATTCATTCAGCAATTGTTATGCTATGCTGATGCTATCAAAGCACTGTGTTACCAACTAGCAAGTTAGTATTTACTGAATTAGCTAGTTAAAGCTAGCCAAGTTACTGCTACTGAAAATATTTAAGTTGAAATTACATGATCATTTTAAATTAAATGTATAAATAAGCTTACTCAAATATTTCAAGTTAAGAGTAGTTAAAATGTATGAGTACAAAATAAAAATATACCAGTTCTGCTTAGTTAAAATTTGAATTTCTTAACTTAAAAAATTTCATGTAACTGATTACCTCAAATTTTTTCCTTGCTGAATTGAAGTATTAATTTCTTTCAAAACAAACTTTTGAACAGTGCATGTGTGCTAACTGGGGCGTGTAATAGACACCATTACTGATAAAAAGGAAGAAAATGGTGCATGTGAGCTCGTTTGACTCTCATTTCAGTACCTGTCTGGGTTTGATTATATTGGCACCGGTTTCTGCATCGCTCAGATCCGTGCAGGTGTGTGCCGCAATGTTCCACTGACATCCCCAAGCGCTGCTCACACAGGAAGTGCATCTGTGGAGAAACATGCGAAAAAGATTAAACCAGAGGACGGCAGAGGTTTCAAATCAGAGTTCCAGTTAAATTTTTCATCAGTGTGTAAATGTTTGGAGTAAAAGCATATAGTCCCAGTGCACTTCAAATAATACTCATTCATCAGCAATGTCCCAGAGCTCTTAAAAAACACAAGGAGAAGAAGGGAAAAAAGAGATGAAAGATCGACTTTCATGTGTGATGAATGAATGAGAAACGAAAGCAATTTCCTGCTCTTGGAGAAAAAAAAAAACGTAAGCAAGTCTCCATAGAAGCAAATTCAATTCCAGCTTCAGTGATGCATTACAATTTATGAGTAAACCTCATCGTTACAGATGCTCGTATTCATTATACACACAGTGGTGTCAGCATAAAGCCGAGACACACACACTCGATGACAATAGAAGGCGAGACAGCAAACGTACGGTGTATTTTCTGCTTTCCGGACTGCCGCTGCGCAGTTGTAGAACTTGTACTCACTGGACGCGACCTCCACGCTACTGTTCACAAAGATGTGGACCCGAACCGCCACGAAATCTGCAAAGACACAGAGGGTCAGATTAACCAATCAATGCAAAGGTCATCTGCACATACAGAACCAAAAACAAGCTGAGGCTCAGAGAGAGGATACAAAATGGTCATGAAACACTAAATTATGATCTCTTTGGTGCAAGAAACCTTGATGGACATAAATAGACCAAAAGCACAATAAAAGTAGTTCATGTGACTACATGAACTATATTCCGAAATTAATTAAAATTTCATTCACAAATCAGATAGCTCCAGTTTTTGAGTTTACAGTCATGTCTTTTTGTAGCTTGACAGTTGTGGTTGAAAAACAGGAGTGCGAAAATTTCTCCTTTTGATTTTCCACAATAAATAGCAGCATATGGGTTTGAAATAACATGTAAATAATAAAAATAAAATAAATGTTATAATAAGAAATAATAAATTAATATTAAATGTATGTACATTTTATTGTTTTTATTGTATTTATTACAAAATAATTTAAATCTGTTTTACAAACTAAATACTATATTACTAAATACTAAATTACATGCAGTCAACTAATAAATAAATAAATAAAAATGTTTGCAAAATAATTAAATTTTAATGACAAAAACAACAAATATGAACATTTATTATGAACAATGAATTGTTTTTATAAATTATATTTATTATATTATTTATATTATTTATTACAACTAATATATATATATATAAAAAATATTATAGATATTTACTATAATAGTGTACATATATATATATATATATATATATATATATATATATAATAACTATTCATTAATTAAATAAAAAATATAATTAATAATAATAATAATAATAATAATAATATATATGTATATCTTACTTCATTCATCTTAATTAATTCATCAATTTAAACTACTGCTTTAAACTCCACATCAAACTGGATTGCTACTTTACATGTAGACAAACAATAAATAAAATAACTATAGAATAAATGTTTTAAAATAATTCTTTATAAAAGAACTAATTATTATATAATTAAAATTATTTATAGAATAACTAACTAACTAAATTAAATATGTAATTAAACAGTGTAAACAGTTTGTAGAGTGTGTGTAAAACTCTAAAAAGACGTTCATGTGTTGTGACGTACCTTGGTGTGCAGGTGTCGGGGGTATGAGAGGCTGTTCAGGTAAACGGCAACTGATACGGCCGTCCACCATCCTGGCGTTGCTGTTATAAGAGCCAAAGACGCAGTGGATGCGGTCGGAATCTCTGAGGATCGGCAGCGATCGGACATTTATCTCCACCTGAGGGACATTTTTACAAACTTTGAACTCACACAGTTGTGCTAATATGGGAGAAATGAGCAAAACAATCCTTCATTATAATCCTAAATCTTTGAAACCATTACATAGCATTTCCTTTTTTTATTTTTGGCCTTTTTTGCCATTTTTATTTATACATATTAGGAGATGACTGGTTTGGGTTTGTTCCATGCAATCCAATGCAAAAATGATGGATTAATGATGATAAATTTGCTCTGCTCGTGTTTTATACAGAAGCTCTGGAACTTCTAGGCTATGACTCATTAAAATAACATTTCCAAACTTTGTTTGAATAATTCTCGACATTCCATAAGCATGTTCTTTTACAAATAACTTTTAAACATTTCTCTGAATACAACAGCTAGAATCGTCTTGTTAATACACACAGGCCATAATCAGAGAACGCATTGCAATGAAGCACAAAACACAACAGCAGCACCTTTAAAACAGAATTCTAAACGTGCCATCAGCGCCCATTGTGTTTTCACCGTCTGTTCACCAATATGGCCTCATTGTGTGGGAGTCATGCTCAGCTTTTCTCATAATCAGTGCTGAGCAGTCTGGTTTAAAAATAAGACTCTGGTAATTGTGTCCGCGACACTCAGGCTGGTACCTGCTGGGACTTCAAGCAGCTGAGATTTGGCGGGTGGAAAGAGACGATTTTCACACACTGTTGGCTTGGACTCCACAGCCAACCATTCTTTTCCTCCGCACGACTGCACTCTGATCGCCTGGTGCATCTACACAATCAATAACGCATTAGAACACAACGCTTCTCATGCAATTAAATACAACAATATTATAATACAACACTTATGTTCGGGGAAAACATGATTTATATATATGTAACAATTGTCAAATTATACAATAAAATTAATTCAATAAACTCAAATTTAAAATAATAAAGTAGTAAATATATATAAAATAAAAATACACTAAAATAAAGTAAATGTAATATATAATAAAAAGTATATGTAAATATATTAAATGTATATAATATAAGAAATGTAAAAAAAGTCAAAAAATTAATTGTTATATAAAAATTAAATATACACAAATAATCTCACAATCATTAAATATATAAGTATTATTTATGGTATTTATTTACTACTGTGTGTGTGTGTGTGTGTGTGTGTATAAAATATATAAAATAAGTAAAAATTGTCAAAAAAGAATTTAAAAAACAATTTAATTAATTTTAATTTAAAAGAATAAAAAAATATTTTAAAATGTTTATATATATATATATAAAAACACACAATAATATAAAATAAAATGTATTTAAACATATTGAATGCATATAAGAAATGTTCATTAAATTCTATTAAAATAAAATATCAAATAATTTCACAATCATTAAATATAAGCATTTAAAGACTAAGAAATTATATAAGAAATTAAAGCATTTAAAAATGTCTATAAACATATAAAGATATGTAAAAATTGTCAAAAATGCATTAAACAATACAATAAAAACATTAATTCAATTCATTAAAATGTAAAATAATAAAAAAAGAATTAAAAAATCTTATATATATATACACACTCACCTAAAGGATTATTAGGAACACCTGTTCAATTTCTCATTAATGCAATTATCTAATCAACCAATCACATGGCAGTTGCTTCAATGCATTTAGGGGTGTGGTCCTGGTCAAGACAATCTCCTGAACTCCAAACTGAATGTCAGAATGGGAAAGAAAGGTGATTTAAGCAATTTTGAGCGTGGCATGGTTGTTGGTGCCAGACGGGCCGGTCTGAGTATTTCACAATCTGCTCAGTTACTGGGATTTTCACGCACAACCATTTCTAGAGTTTACAAAGAACGGTGTGAAAAGGGAAAAACATCCAGTATGCGGCAGTCCTGTGGGCGAAAATGCCTTGTTGATGCTAGAGGTCAGAGGAGAATGGGCCGACTGATTCAAGCTGATAGAAGAGCAACTTTGACTGAAATAACCACTCGTTACAACCGAGGTATGCAGCAAAGCATTTGTGAAGCCACAACACGCACAACCTTGAGGTGGATGGGCTACAACAGCAGAAGACCCCACCGGGTACCACTCATCTCCACTACAAATAGGAAAAAGAGGCTACAATTTGCACGAGCTCACCAAAATTGGACAGTTGAAGACTGGAAAAATGTTGCCTGGTCTGATGAGTCTCGATTTCTGTTGAGACATTCAGATGGTAGAGTCAGAATTTGGAGTAAACAGAATGAGAACATGGATCCATCATGCCTTGTTACCACTGTGCAGGCTGGTGGTGGTGGTGTAATGGTGTGGGGGATGTTTTCTTTGCACACTTTAGGCCCCTTAGTGCCAATTGGGCATTGTTTAAATGCCACGGCCTACCTGAGCATTGTTTCTGACCATGTCCATCCCTTTATGACCACCATGTACCCATCCTCTGATGGCTACTTCCAGCAGGATAATGCACCATGTCACAAAGCTCGAATCATTTCAAATTGGTTTCTTGAACATGACAATGAGTTCACTGTACTAAAATGGCCCCCACAGTCACCAGATCTCAACCCAATAGAGCATCTTTGGGATGTGGTGGAACGGGAGCTTCGTGCCCTGGATGTGCATCCCACAAATCTCCATCAACTGCAAGATACTATCCTATCAATATGGGCCAACATTTCTAAAGAATGCTTTCAGCACCTTGTTGAATCAATGCCACGTAGAATTAAGGCAGTTCTGAAGGCGAAAGGGGGTCAAACACAGTATTAGTATGGTGTTCCTAATAATCCTTTAGGTGAGTGTATATATATATATATATATATATATATAAAAATAAAAACATACTAATATAAAATAAAAAAGTGTATGTAAATATTTTGAATGCATATAAGAACTAAGTAAAAATATTATATATACAGTATGTACATACATACATACATACAATATACATACACACCCTCGCACAAAATTTTGTATTATTATTATTATGTTATATTTATTTCTTTTTTATATATACTATTTGGCAAGTACAGTGGGAATAGAAAGGAAATACAGTGAGATATGGTGGAATAGGGACCCATTGCTGGATTCAAACCTTTATCTCCCATATGAGCACCAGGATGCCAAAGACATAAGCACTATTTTAAGAATGTAAAAAATGTAGGTACCTTCCCTCCAGGACACACCAGCCACAGTATGGATCTCTCTGAGTCACGCAGGTCTGGCAGTCCGTCTTCAGATGGCAGGCCTGTACGGGCACCTTCGTGATCTGCATGACCACAAAATCATAAAGAGATTCAAATAAAGCTGCACTCAATAGAGCTGGAATGCTGTACTGACCAATCAGCATCCAATAATGCAATGCAAAACCAAGTTCACAATTCAGTAAGCAAATTAAAATGATGTCATCACTGTTTTAAAAAGTTAGAGAAACAACAGTTAAAAACATAAAAAGTAAGGTAGTTTCTTGAAAAGTATGAAGTTTATACTGAAATGAACCGATCTAAACTAAGCCTGTATGTGAAGCAGTTCAAGCTGAATTAATTGCAGAAAATTACAGAGAAGAAAAACGACAAACAAGAAAGCACGAAGGATCACTGCCTCATAAACACTGCAATTACATCACCGTAAGGTCATAGACTCAGCAAGACGTACACTATACTAATGCATTCAGATTGTATTTAAAAAATAATAATGTATATTTTGGCACCAATAGGAGCCGTAACATTAAAAAACACTGGAATAGTCGCAATCATGCGTTTCCTGAGGTCGAGGCGGCGATAATCAAAGAGCTAGCGAGCACACCGTCTGTGATAAATGACTCCAGCCTCGTACCTTTTTCTCTGTGGTGATGTACAAGTGCGCCTTGGTTTTGTCAAAGAAAAGGTTCTTATTTACATAGCCGCTGGTTTTGTAGCCCGGACCGGGGTTGTACGCCTCTGGCTGGTTTGACAAATGTACCTGGGTAAAGAGAGAACAATAGACACAGAGAAACCCACAATTAAAGATTCGAGGACAGGACAGGACACATCTGTCATATTTACAGACCACACAAAACCCCCTCAGCGCGTCCCCCGCACCTGAGCCACACCTGACAACATGTCAACCCTCAACTAATGGCCTGCAAGCCACATAATGACCATAAAACCACAGCTCCATTCACAGGGAACTCACAAAAACCTCCATCCGGACTGTTTTTTATCCATCTATTGCTCAATTTCATCTGTCTAAAAATAATCAGCTCTAACAAAGTCTTTTTATTTGAGCGTGAGAATTGGACTCAAGTCGAGCGAGCTGTTCATTATTTCTAATATAACGTCTAACGTGTTTAGTTGTGTCTGCGGTAGCGAGGGGTTTCGTCAGTGATATCTTTTTCTCTTTCATCCCTCTGTCAGGGATTTGCCACGTTCACCCTCTAATTCCCTCACCTGCCAAAGCCTAAACTCCAGCTTTGTGACGCGCCGCCTAAATCAGGTGTGTGACATCAGGTAGCTAGCTGCTTGTAGCGGTTCACTAATTGGTTGTCTCAAATTTCCAAAGATGTTCGTTTCCTCAACATTTCTTTAACAATGCCTAACACTCTGCTCTTGTTCTGAGTCCTCCTACGGAGTGTCAATTTTTGGTTATTTTTACATTGTGGAAAAGTTAGTTAAAGGGTTAGTTCACCCAAAAATGAGTAATGTCTCCTTTACTCGTCCTCATGTTGTTCTCGTGTCATTTACTTGTCCTTATGTACTCGTCATCATTGTGCCATTTACTCGTCCTCATGTTGTTCTCGTGTCACTTACTCGTCCTTATGTACTCGTCCTCACTGTCATTTACTCGTCCACATGTTGCTCTCGTGTCATTTACTCATCCTTATGTACTCGTCCTCACTGTCATTTACTCGTCCACATGTTGCTCTCGTGTCATTTACTTGTCCTTATGTACTCGTCCTCATTGTGTCATTTACTCGTCCTCATGTTGTTCTTGAGTCATTTACTTGTCCTTATGTACTCATACTCATGTCATTTACTCGTCCTCATGTTGTTCTCATGTCATTTACTCGTCCTCATGTTGTTCTCGTGTCATTTACTTGTCCTTATGTACTCGTCATCATTGTGCCATTTACTCGTCCTCATGTTGTTCTCGTGTCACTTACTCGTCCTTATGTACTCGTCCTCACTGTCATTTACTCGTCCACATGTTGCTCTCGTGTCATTTACTCATCCTTATGTACTCGTCCTCACTGTCATTTACTCGTCCACATGTTGCTCTCGTGTCATTTACTTGTCCTTATGTACTCGTCCTCATTGTGTCATTTACTCGTCCTCATGTTGTTCTTGAGTCATTTACTTGTCCTTATGTACTCATACTCATGTCATTTACTCGTCCTCATGTTGTTCTCATGTCATTTACTCGTCCTCATGTTGTTCTCATGTCATTTACTCGTCCTCATGTACTCATCCTCATTGTGTCATTTACTCGTCCTCATGTTGCTCTCGTGTCACTTACTCGTCCTTATGTACTCGTCCTCATTGTGTCATTTACTTGTCCTCATGTTGTTCTCGTGTCATTTACTCGTCCTCATGTTGTTTTCGTGTCATTTACTCGTCCTCATGTTGTTCTCGAGTCATTTACTTGTCCTTATGTACTTGTCCTCATTGTGTCATTTACTCGTCCTCATGTTGTTCTCGTCTCATTTACTGGTCCTTATGTACTCATCCTCACTGTGTCATTTACTCATCCTTATGTACTTGTCCTCATTGTGTCATTTACTCGTCCTCATGTTGTTCTCGTCTCATTTACTGGTCCTTATGTACTTATCCTCACTGTGTCATTTACTCATCCTCATGTTGTTCTCGAATCATTTACTTGTCCTTATGTACTCGTACTCATTGTGTCATTTACTCGTCCTCACATTGTTCGTCACTTACTCGTCCTTATGTACTCGTCCTCATTGTGTTATTTACTCGTCCTCACATTGTTCTCATGTCATTTACTCATCTTTATGTACTCGTCATCATTGTGTCATTTACTCGTCCTCATGTTGTTCTCATGTCATTTACTCGTCCTCATGTTGTTCTCGTGTCACTTACTCGTCCTCATTGTGTCATTTACTCGTCTTTATGTACTCGTCCTCATTGTGTCATTTACTCGTCTTTATGTACTCGTCCTCATGTTGTTCTCGTGTCAATTACTGGTCCTTATGTACTCGCACTCATTGTGTCATTTACTGGTCCTCATGTTGTTCTCGTGTCACTTACTCGTCCTCATTGTGTCATTTACTCGTCTTTATGTACTCGTCCTCATTGTGTCATTTACTCGTCTTTATGTACTCGTCCTCATGTTGTTCTCGTGTCAATTACTGATCCTTATGTACTTGTCCTCATTGTGTCATTTACTCGTCCTCATGTTGCTCTCGAGTCATTTACTCGTCCTTATGTACTCGTCCTCATTGTGTCATTTACTCGTCCTCATGTGGTTCTAGTGTCATTTACTCATCCTTATGTACTCGTCCTCACTGTGTCATTTACTCATCCCCATGTTGTTCTCATGTCATTTACTTGTCCTTATGTACTCATCCTCATTGTGTCATTTACTCATCCTCATGTTGTTCTCATGTCATTTACTCGTCCTTATGTACTCGTACTCATTGTGTCATTTACTCGTCCTCATGTTGTTCTTGTGTCATTTACTCATCCTCATTGTGTCATTTACTCATCCTCATTGTGTCATTTACTCGTCCTTATGTACTCGTCCTCATTGTGTCATTTACTCATCCTTATGTTGTTCTCGTGTCATTTACTCGTCCTTGTGGTTCTAGTGTCATTTACTCATCCTTATGTACTCGTCCTCATTGTGTCATTTACTCATCCTTATGTTGTTCTCGTGTCATTTACTCGTCCTCGTGGTTCTAGTGTCATTTACTCATCCTTATGTACTTGTCCTCATTGTGTCATTTACTCGTCCTTATGTACTCGTCCACATTGTGTCATTTACTCGTCCTCATGTTGTTTTTGTGTATTTTACTCGTCCTCATGCTCTTTACAGCGCAATTATAATTAATGAGGACTGAGGCTTTTAATATTCAACAATATTGATCTGACTGTACTGACGCTGTTGCATGAGAACTGAACTGAGCTGGGCGATGACATCATTTTTTGTAGAACTGCTTTATAGATGAAATTAACTAATTTAATAATTGATGATCTTTACAACGGAACTGAATCAACACTGAACTGACTTTAGCTGAACAAAGCAAAAAAAACAATCTGTACTGTATAAAGCGCTTTATAAATAAAGGTGACTTTTAAGCTTCAAAAAGGCACTAAAGTGTCATTAAAAAAAGTAAACATGACTTTTGCACTATATTTCAAGACTTCTGAAGTTATACAACAACTCTGTGTGAGAAAAACAAAAATTGAAGTCATTATTCACTGATAATATTCTCCTTAAGTGAGCTGCTGCATTCAGTCAATCACAAGAACTGAATCAGTCCGATTCATGTACAAATACTAGTGACTAGTGAACTAATGTCAAACACATTGCCACATACTGACATACTGATAGTTTTTTAGAAATTTGTTCCTCCATCTTAAATTCATTGTGATTCTTGTATTCATTCTAAAGCACTTTGGTCAACCTTGGTTGTGTTTAATTATGCTCTATAAAAAAAACACTGACTGATTGATTGATAGTTTTATGATGGTTTTTGTCATTCTAAAGCTTGGCAGCAGCAGGCCTCATTTACTTTCATTAAATTGAAAATAACTGAACAGAAAAAATAATCGTGTGTTCCACAGAAGACAAAGCCATACAGGTTTTGAATGACATCAGGGTGAGTAAATGTGAACTATCCCTTTAAATGAATAGTTTATAGTTCACATTTAAAAGACATTCTGTACTGTTATCCTTACATAACTAATGAACATCTAGAACACATTCCTACTTACTTATAAAGTGGTAAGACCTCAACTATATGGGTTATAACACCTCAGATGAGGGTTTGAGCTCCGTGTGAATGTAGTTTCCAGAATTTAACAGAACTTATCTCACCTTGATCACCTCTCCAGCACTGTGCCCCAGAAAGGCAATGGTGTGATCGTTCTCGACAGCCACAGCCACTGCGGTCAGCAGGTTCTGCCTGATGAAGACGGGATTGGCCTTCAAGGCAAACTCCTGCCGACTGGCCAACGGAGACGGAAGAAAATCAGCTCCGCACTTATACTGGTTCACAATGTCTTTCTGCAAGATAACAAAGAGTAAAGGGAAACAGACACTTAAACACGAAATGCACTGAATGTACAAAATGTACTTTTTAAATTTATGTTCCTGGACCTATCGTCTTGTTAATCTTTCATCAAAATATAATTGGCGCTGACTGAAAATGTCTACATTTTTCCTGGTATTTTCTTTTACTACACCACAGAAGTAAAACAGGTTGAAAAAGAGCACATTTGGTACGTCTTTACTTTCCAGGTGCTGTATGTTAAGCACACAAAAAATCATTAGCTCTCACAGCAGTTTTCTAAAGCACAACATTTTCACTGGGATAATTTCAGGATGTACGCAGCTGTGAAATCACTCCAAAAATGTGGGGGTTCTTATATAAAAAGAAAGCAGAAAGCGTAATAAAATTAAGACAAGCAACAAATAAGCAAGTTGTTTCCTAAAAAGACTTTCTATTTTACATATTAGTTTATTATACTAATGCAGGGCCATTTTTAGGCATAGGCAAACTAGGCGGTCGCCTAGGGCGCGCCAATAAGCGCATATTTGGCACTAGATTTTTGTGTGTAAAGAGTGTCACAGCCACCCTAAAATGTTATTGCCGCTCCCACTAGTTCCCCCACACTATTGGATCAGAGTACTGTCAATCTGACAATTCCTATATGCCACTGGATCAGAGTACTGTCAATTACTGTCAAAAAAGTTTGCGTTTGGAGCGCTCAACAAAACCATTAGATCACAGATCTCGGTCAATGCTTTGGCAAGGTAACGCTTTTTTTTAACCATACAATAAAGCTAAATTCAAATTAAAGGCCATTTAAAAAAACAGGTACAGTAAAAAGTGCACAAATCAGTATTTTGTTAGGGCAGTATTTGTGACAGTCGAGAAATCACGCTGTGAAACGGGCAGATAGCATTGCTCGGTGTGTATGTTAGAGGCAAAATATAACTGCACACTCACTTCAGTATTTCACGATGAAGTGAGTGTGCAGTTATATTTCGACTCTATAAAGCTTTCTTCTCTTACTTGCACCCCCAAAAAGTTTTTGCGCCAATGCATTGTTAAAAGAATCAGTGTGTTTTGTAATTGTCCCATATAAAACTTCGGCCAATTTAAAAATGGTATAATAAAATGTGCTAATTCACAACATTAACACATCCTTTATTAAATCACTTTGTCGAATTTAACGCATCTTTACGGATGGTGTTAAATGCTGAATCGATTCATTCAGTTCTAATAGTGCTTAAAGCAAGCAGTGTCATACACACAGATGGCATAGCATCACGTTATTTAAAGGGGAAGTTCAAGCATCAATGAGTAACAAAAACCGTACTGAATCAGTATTTATTCTTATCACTTCCATGTGAAATGTAATAACGTAATAATTATATAGTTATGTCTGAGAACAATTTCTTAGCAACTAGGGATTGCACAAATATATATATTATATAGGCCTAGGGCTATACAGGCATCTGGCTACACAGTGGTATTACTGGTATTAATTTTAATCCTTATTAACAAATATAGACAAATATAATTTGGAATGTATGTATGTATTTGTTAATTAATACCAGTAATACCAATGTTGCTTTTTAAAATTTGACTGGGGGCACCAAAAAGGATTTCGCCTAGGGCGTCAACATGGCTAGAAACGGCCCTGTACTAATGTGTTTGATATATTATACAAGTTAGTAAGTAGAGGTGTGTGATACTGACAAAAAATGAGATATCAATATTTTCTGGGATTTTTTCGCTAATGATAATTAGACGGTATTTTTCCGAGCGTGTTTATTGTGTTGGTACCTTGGCAGGTTTAAGACTGCCGTGGTCAGCTGACTCCTAAAGTTTTTGATATTCTTCATATTCTGCAGCAGTGACAGAAATGATCTTTTCCAACAAGTTTAAGTAGATTTTTACCTTTTATGGGCATTTTTTTAACCTATTTAAATGCATGCATCATCTTTTGTCAAAACTCTTACATCAATAAATTTAATTAGAATAATAAAACACAATAGGGCTGTTACCAATCAAGTGAAATCAGTATCAACATAATTCATCTTTGCAATGCAGAGGAAACAGAGAAGTTGCACCTGAAGTGGCATTTAGACGCATTTACACAGACTGTTTAATGCAGATCAGAGGGGACATGAATGCATTTTACCTGCAGTTACAAATGCATAAATAATGTTTTGATGTTTTAAACTAAAACATTGAGTATTTATATTTGAAATTATTTAAATGTAATACTACTGTTAATGAGTGAGTCATTGGGCCCTATTTTAACGATCTGAGCGCATGGTCTGAAGCTCATGGTGCAGTTGCACTTAGGGCGTGTCCGAATCCACTTTTGCTAGTTTAACGACGGAAAAAAACGCACCAGGCGCACGGTCTAAAAGGGTTGTACCTAGTCTCTTAATGAGTCATGGGTGTTTTGGGCGTAACGTGTAATAAACCAATCAGAGTCTCATCTCCCATTCCCTTTAAAAGCTAGCTGTGCTTGCACCATGACAGATTCGCTATTTACATGGAGGAATTTGTGAGTGGAAAGACTAAACGCTTCTCCAGAGAGGAATCCTTTTATTTTTAATATT
Organism: Coreius guichenoti; assembly: GCA_039654105.1. Lineage (NCBI taxonomy): Eukaryota > Metazoa > Chordata > Actinopteri > Cypriniformes > Gobionidae > Coreius > Coreius guichenoti. Next base: position 6,892,442 of record CM077191.1, read on the forward strand.
TAAAAATGTTTATGTGCTGCTGCGCATCCCTGTGTGTGTAATAAGCAGAGTGTATGCACCCGCCTATTGGCGCATATTACTAACGCGCTCTTTAAAAAACACAACAAATACTGCTCTATTGACTTTAGACCAGGTTTTTGTTGGTCAATGGCGCAGTCGTTTTCAGTTCCTCAAAATAGCAACACGTCAACAATGGCCCTGAACACACCTCGTTTTCAGACCAGCACGCCCATGGGTGAAGAGATGGGCATGAGTGCATTTGCTATTTAAACAACGTGCCGCTGGATGTGAAAATGATAACTGCATCAGGCTGAAACTAGCAAAAAACACTTGGGTTGTGCCTGGCGCCGCATTGCGCTGGGTGTATGATAGGGCCCATTGAGTTTCAACCGATTCATTAAAACGGCTGATTTATTCAGGAACGAAGCATTTGTTAATGCTTGGTTAATGAGTGAGTCATTGAATCATTAATTCAAACGATTCGTTCATTCAGTAACAAACACTGCTCAGAGACGCAAAACAGTCCTATGGCTTTGTTTGGAACTAGCAAAAACAGGCAATATTGTGTCTAAAATGTAAGTAACTTAATATTAGCTTGTTTATTGAACTGTTGTATTAAATCAATATCACATTTGTAAGCATGCTCATATTTGGAGATAAAACAGCACTATTCATGTGATACTGATTAACTATATTAAATGATGTAAATATAAAAGACATACAGAAGTATTTTTGACACTAGAGAATATTGGGGTATTCTAAATGCATTTCAATAGACTAAATCACGCAGTCTAAATGCGCAAGCGCACTAGTCTAACCTATAGACTACATCATGTAGTGTATGCGTGCACTCTCTAGGTGTGTTTTTGTAAAGTAAGGGACATAGTCGATATTGTCAGATCGCACATTGTTAAAACAACAATCACAATATTATCATAGACGATATATATATCGCACACCCCTAGCATAACTTATCTAATATAAAGCTAACACAATCTATTTTCATTCATGTTTGAGGGAACATTCCAAGTAAATGACGGATGTCGATGCAGAATGATAAAAAATTAACTTTGGACATTTCATGTCCTTTTAAAACCATTAACTGACATTTAAATATTTGGTAGAGGGTCATAATACATACGCTGTTCGGTCCATAAAAAAGCTAAACATTGTTAGTTGTTAAACTGCAAAGAAATGACAATTCTGCTTCAAAACAGACGTTTGTGTCATCGATCAATGTTATGAAAAACTGCTACTTACATCGTGTTTGACACATGGATCATCTTTACTGGATGTGTAGGGACTCTCCACAACCAATCTGTCATCAATCTTGCCGTTGTCCGTGTAGCAAGCGGTAACTATGGCCAACAGTTTCTGGTTGATGCTTTTAAGGGGGTACATACACAGAGCTGATTCAGTGGCCCCTTCCTCTGAGCTAGCCACCACAAACAGGACTTTATCCCATTCCCGGACATTCCCGTACTCTCCGGATTCGGACATAGCCTGGGCCAGCTCTTTCCCCGGCTCTGTCAAATACGCGGCCTGGACTTTATTGTAGCGATTCTTTTGGCCGCAACTAAGCTGAAGCTCAGTGTACGAATAATAGTGATTGTCGTTCTCACAGAGGCGCGAAACAAAAGTAAAGTTCTTGTTGTCCATTCCACCGAGAGTGCGTGAAAAGAGGAAATAGACAAAGTTGTCATTTTTGAAGGCAAAGCGGAAGTCGTGCAGGTACTTGGGCACGAAGGGAACTGCCTGGACCGTAGACGCCTCGATGATGCTCTCGAACACGACCCAGTCACGATAGTTCTGCACGATTCTGGTGCTGATGAGTTTTGAGCTGTCCATGCTTCCATAGCCCTTCCCGACCAAAAAGACGTTGAATGGTTTATCGTCGATTTCGAGAGTGGCCATGACGCCCACAACAGAAACGTGCTCTTCGGTGCTGGCGGCGTAAGTCCGCTCCCCTTTGCTGTCGCTGTAGTATATCTGCTCTTTGACGTTGGTGAGGTTGAGCAGAGAGCAGATTCCTCTGTACAAACTCCCACAGACTATCAGCGATCCGTTAGCCGAATGAACCAGCAACAGTTTATTGGTGTTGTTGGTGTCTTTCAGGTCTTGGCAAGTAGACACTGGAGGTGTACAACCTCTCGCATCTTTCTTGGGCCCCGTTTCAGCTCTGGCCTCAAGGTTCAATGAAGAGTCCAATTGATAAATAGCATTGACCGCACCCAGGTAAACACGCCCGGTCTGGGAGTCCCGTGCCACATTATTGATGGGAGTGTCCGTGGAAAACTCAAGGATGGGCTCTTCGGCGGATGCAGCGGTTACTTGTAGCACCAGTAGGACCGCTGGTAACCAGGTGGCCATTGCTGTAAAAAGAAAGAGTTTGAATTAGGACAAATGACAAAATGCAAAGTTGGGGTGTCAGCGAGTATAAAGATGTTAACTCGTTCCCCGCCAGCATTAAAAAAGAAAAAAAAAGAAAAGTTGCCAACCACCACCAGCATTTTTGATCATTTTATCAAACATTTCATGGCCCCCAGAATAATTTGTTGTATGAATATCTGAACATGCAATATATCAAAAGAAAGAACAGCCTCTGCTTTTAAAAAACAAAAAATATATATTTTTATTCTAGCTTCATGCATTCATTTTTTTTTTTTTATCAACACTTGAATGTGGGTAAGTTTAATACAAAAAAATCAACATTTTGAACAAAAAGCTGATAAAATCGCATTTTTTTTTTAAAGACTGTAGCAATGCTTTTATCGCTTGTTTCTGCAATTTGTTTTTCCTGTGTTTTGATCTGGAGATTCTCTACTCTTTCAAGATGATGCATAATAGCGCCCCCTACCGTATAACAGTGAAAAGACGGAAAGCCAGAAAATTCTGTCAATGCTGGGAAACATAAACTGAATCCGAACAACCACCTAGAACACCCTAGCAACACCCTAGATACCACCCAGAACACCACAGAAACCCACTAGAACATCCTAGAACCCAGCCAGAATATCATAGAAACTCCCTAGAACATATCAACCCCTCAGAACATCCTAGCAACCTAATAAAATAGTCATTACTGTAAAAAGACAGGTTGTGAAAAATGAAACCGTGTGCACAAAGTTAACGCACAAACACATTATGGCTACAACAGTTGGTGAAGGTCACTACAGGTTGGCTTGACCACTGTGCTCAATCTCTCAGCCCATTCATCCCTTCGGAAAAACATTCTTCAAATTAAAAAGCCTAGCAAAGCTCAAACCTGGGCGGCTGTTTTATGATGTTAACCTGCCATTCCCTGGAGTTCCATCTACGCTGCGAAGTGATAACACACTCGCCCTGAGGGTTGAGTTAATTTCAGCTCTCACATTCATTTACATAAAAACCCCTGCCCTTCTATTGGCAGTTTTCATCTTTTTTCCCTTCTCCCTGCTGATCACGAAGCTCATTTATTACAAATTCCATTTCTTCACGTAAATGTAGATGCCCTTTTTAGTTCATACCCTTAAACAATTCTTTTTAATTTGGAATGGTGGCTTAAATTAGTTTGCGTTGTTTGCCCTCTTTTCGGGAAGTGGTTTGTTATTCTTTTACTTTGTCCTAAGGACGTTTTTGCTCTTGATTTGCGTATGATTTGTTTCAGCAGTACTTTAGGTGACACTCAGGTATAGATTAGATGCCTAAAGTGTCACCAATCCTGTAGGGAAGAATAACACACTTTTTTTTAACGTCTCAATTGTTTCTACTAAAGACCAAAGAGATTAAATGGACAGAAAATTGAGACTTTTGCTTGGTTTGAAAGTTTTCCTGTAGAAAAGAACAAAAGAATCACAAAAGAGGTCTCTGTAACGTCTCAGTTTTTCTTGGGAGTGAAAGTGTGACTGACCCTATAGGAGAGAAAAATCACCAATGAGACTAAATGGAAAGCAAATTGAGATCTTTGCTTCTGTCTGAATGCATGAATGGACCCTGTTTGCAAAGCAATGAGATCTCTGTAATATCTCAATTGTTTCTCCTAGACGGCAAACAGAATAAATTGAGAGCAAAATGAGACTTTTGCTTCTGTCTGAAGTGTGACTGACCCAGTATTAGGGAAACATCACATATACGATCTCCAATCTCTCAACTGTTTGTCTCAGAAAGTTAAGAGATTAAATGGAGAGATAATTGAGACTTTTTTCTTGTGTCCAAAAGTGTGACTGACCCTGTAGAAGAAAAACAAAAATAACTAATGAGCGCAAATGGAGATTTTGCTTAAATCTCCTGATTCTCTGATTATTTCCCTGAGAAAAAGACCCTAGAAATCTCACGAGTCTCCTCTAAAGAGATCAAGATTGCACTCAGATTTGAATTTTCCAAATCAAAAGTCAATATAAACTCAAACATTTCTCATCAAAGTCTCCCAAAACCAAATCATCTGAGCTGTCGTAGACATCTTCTCCATCTACTCTTTCTGTCAACAGCTGTTTTGTGCATGTTCGAGGAATCTGAGGAGAAACATCTAAACAAAGTTGATGCTGAAATTAGAACTCCATCAACTTTCCTAAGCTATGAAACATCATTCAGATTTTGCACAAAGATTTACTATGAGATTGGGTTTAGGAGCACTATAGGAGCAAAGACCATCTCAATGCATCTGCCTGCAGGTGCTTAAAAGGAATCATATAATATTTAACCTCTAATCTAGGATGATAAATGACAGCATTTACTGACAGCGCTAGACCTGAAAGGACATTTCAGCAGCTCTAACTCAATACTGAGCTCATGGACAAAAAGGAAATGGGACGTGGACATATAGATCAGCAGCAGAGACTTCGCTTAAGAATCACACATATATCTTCAGGGATCCAATTACCTTGACATGTGTGTTCGTAATACAGGACAGAAGGTCAAGACACACTGGCCTGCGTCCATTAATTCCGTTATGGCCGTCAGCATGGAGAGCAGCCTTGGAGAAAACTTAGCCGTCTGTCTCAATTAAGACAAATGACAAAACGCAGAATTCAGATGCTATTTGTTGGGGTGTTGAGTTTGGTGGTTAAGCAAGTATAAAGGTGAGGTCAATTAGTAGCGCTTGCTAGGGCAAACACTTTTACTACTATTGCTCATACTTAAGGTGTGCTTCTATGAACATGAATGATAGGTCAAGCCGTGCGGTTTGTTTGGGAGAGGTTACTTTTCAAAGCAATCACACTTACAATTTCCACTTGGTGAACAATAAAACAGGTAAAAAAAAATCTCTTACACCATGTCCTAACCAGACTTGATGCGACAACATCTTTCACGTTACCAGAGTTTTGTCCTAACCAGAAACCCTAGAACACCTCAACAACCACATAGAACACCCTAGAAACCCAATACACATTGGCAACCTCACAGAACACCCCAGAAACCACAGAAAGCCATAGAAACCCCGTAAGAACACCATAGAAACCACATAGAACATCCTATAAACCACAAAACAGCATAGGAACCTCTTAGAACACCATATAAACCACATGGAACATCCTAGAAACACGATAATATACATCGGCAACCTCACCGAAAACCCCAGAAACCACAGAAAGCCATAGAAACCCTTTAGAACATAGAACACCATAGAAACCACAGAAAGCCCTAGAAACCCCCTAGAACACCATATAAACCACATAGAAACCCCCAGAACACATTAGCAACCACACAGAACACCATATAAACCACAAAACGCCTTAGAAACCCCTTTAAAACAATAGATCACCCTAGAAATCCAATAATACACATTGGCAACCTCACAGAACACCCCAGAAACCACAGAAAGCCATAGAAACCCTTTAGAACACCATAGAAACCACAGAAAGCCCTAGAAACCCCCTAGAACACATTAGCAACCACACATAGAACACCCTAGAACATACTAGAAACCACAAAACGCCGTAGGGACCTCTTAGAACACCATATAAACCACATTGAAACACCCTAGAAACCCGATAATACACATTGGCAACCTCACAGAACACCCTAGAAATCACGAAAAGCCCTTGAAACCCCTTAGAACACCATATAAAAAACACATAGAACACCCTAGAAACACTCTTAGAACACCATTTCAATAATTCAAAGCACCCTATAAACTCCATAGAACAGTGGCAACCATTCAGAACACTTTAGAAACCCTCAGAACACCCTACCAACACCCTAGTGATGACCCAGAACACCTAGCAATCAGACACCACATAGAATGCCATAGAAACCCCATAGAACACCCTAGCCACCACTCAGAACACCATATGCCCACTATAACATCCTACCAACACTCTAGTGACCCAGAACACCCTAGCAATCATCTAGAACACCATGGAAACCCCCTAGAACACCCTAACAACCAACCAGAACTCCCTAGAAATGCAAGACTGATGTTTTTCACTGACAATACATCATCCATGCTTAATAACCTAACATCTAAGGTCAAGTAAAAAATGACAGTTGTTTTATCAAGTAAAAGCTGATTTTTGATACTTATCAGTGTTTTGCTGTAAATACATGATTGAACATTATCACAGCACCCAACATACATTCCCATTGACTAAAGTGCACACAGGTCTTATGGAACGAACAGCTGAATCTGGGGCAAAGCAGTTCCGTGCTCCCTTGTTTGAGCACGATGAAAGACAAAAACCTTTTTATTAAAACATGTAGAGGGAAACTTTTCTCTGACACAAACTTCTTCAAGAGACAGAGTCTTTAAACTCTGATTAGGGCGACCGAATTCCTGCTCCGTCTCTCTCATTGTACTGCACGTAGCTCTAAAGATTCATTTGCTTATGCATGCAAATCGCTCACATCCAGCCCCAAAAACCGTCTGTTGCCATACAAATTCCCTCAGATGTGCGGTTATAGGTCATCGCGTGTGGATCCGGTCTCCTGTCCCCGCACGGCGGGCTCTTTCATCCATCACACGCGCCGCTAATCCGGCTGCTAATCCTAAAATTTGCGCAGGATCAAAGTCCTGCAGCTCGACATCACGCAATACCGGCGCAGCAGGGCTCAACACCGACTGGCTCAGAGCCACTGTGGCCCACTCCATCAGGACATCTGTGGCGCCTCAGAGTTACACTGAGGTGCCGATGGATAACAAACTCCTTTTAATTTACCTGACAACAGATACCGAATTAGCCGAAGGCAAACATGGTCTCAAAATGTGTTAATAAATAATAATAAAATGCACTAATGAAGCAAAAGCATCTGGAGGAATCCAAGCGGAGAGCCAGGAGTGTTAAATTATAACTGTATTGAAGAACAGAGGGGTTTACCTCCAGGAGAGAGACAGAGAGAGAAAAAAGAAGACTCATTAGCGTAGGTTTATTATTGCCTGAGAGAGATAATCCCGTTTTCTCCTCAGTCAGGCGAAGGAACAAAACACCTTCAGCTCGGCGCTGCATTACGAAACAGGCGTCTGCAGGAAAAGCAGCCTTGTTAGATCTCGCAAGCTCTCAGATTCACTGCCTGACGCTTCAAGGCAACTCCACACGTGTCTTTCACCTGCGCCACTGAAGATTACAGGACACCGTCGGGTTCAAGCTGTCAAATTCACACAGCGCCACATCTCAAGCAGAAAGAAAGGACCCAAACACTTATTAGAGGTCTGCACAGAACTTGTGTGTTTATTAAAGATGGAGACTGAGGGGTAGTAAACATGCTCCAACATCTGAAGGGAATGAAGGCATGAAGGCAACTAACACAATATAATAATAATAATAATAATAATAATAATAATAATAATAATACAGAAAAAAGTTTAAAAAGAAAAGAATATTGATGAATAAAGACACCAAGCAATAACTAACTTACTAAATCAATAAAAAAAAATAATAAAACAAATTAATAATGAAAAAAATGACAAAAATAATAACTAGATATAACTAGATACAAACTTTAGTTGGCTTGAGAAAGCCTGACCAGAAAGTTTAAATACACTTTAAAGGCTTAAAGTTTGAAGGTTTATAAAGAATGGTTTATCTATACAAAATTAAATAAATAAATAAACAAACAAACAAACTGAACTAATTATATTTTAAGTTTGAATAATGTCAAAAGTAGTCCAAAATTAAATAAAGATTTTTTTTTTTATAAAAAATAAATAATGACTACAAAAAATATACTGAAAAATGGTAACTTTGTTTAAATAAAAAATTTAAAAGTGAAAATTTATATAAAATGTATAATAATAATAATAATAATAATAATAATAATAATAATAATAATAACAATAATAATAACAACAACAACAACAACAACAACGATACAAACTTTGAAGTTGGCTTGAGAAAGCCTGACCAGAAAGTTTAAATACACTTTAAAGGCTTAAAGTTTGAAGATTTATAAAGAATGGTTTATCTATACAAAATAAATAAATAAATAAACAAACAAACAAACTGAACTAATCATATTGTATAAGTTTGAATAATGTTAAAAGTAGTCCAAAATTAAATTTAAAAAAAATTAATTAAAAAAATTAAATAATGACTACAAAAAATATACTGAAATAATTGTAATTTTTTGTCTAAATAAAAAATGAAAAAAAGTGAAAATATATATAAATGTATGCTAATTTTTTTTATCCATTTTCTCAGAAATGACTGTTCATTGTCAACATTTAGGAGTACACAAGCATATAGATGATAGCTTCAAAGCCAACAGACATGATTTAATGGGGTTTTATAAAAAGAAAGACAGAATGACTTTTTTTCCAAGAGAAAATGAAGAGTACAATAACTAAATAAAATCAAAGGGCTGGATGAGGTCCGCAGCAGGTCTGAAAGTGCCCAGTGAAGCTCCTGTCACAGTCTCCATTGAATTTCCATATGAGTGATTATCCCAACCGGCTCTTCATTTATTTTCATTTGATGGAGCGCGCAAGCGGTTCGCCATGGCGACGGGGCCAGCGGTGAGAGCCATTAACAATCTGGCCTGAGGACTAGAAGTGGCAGGAGCGCACCTCTGCTGTGTGAGCGCTGAGCCCATCCATGTTTGGGCTCATCTGAACGTTTATTGTTCCACTCAACGCTGCTGCCAGATGTGTTCCCACACACACACACACACACACACACTGCATGTCAGGATTGGATCCAGTGCTTACTGGTCCTGTTTGCACCTTCTGGCGGAGCCAAGTGTCCACTGGGATCGCAGAGATTGTTTGTGGACGGCGGACACAGCTGGCCCAGGCCAAACAAGATTAAATATGGAACGGTGGAGAGAAATTCTCCACCAATCCCATTCGATTATCCGTCCATCCTTTCCACCGCGCCTTTCTCTCTCCCTCCGATTCTCATTTCTTTCCCCCTCATTTTTCAGTCACACCCTTCGAACTATTGCGACGCCACAGTGAATCTATTACACACCTTATTGTCTCTAATGAAGTAGCTTTGCATCCATTAAGTCGGTTGAAGCACGAAGCCTGATTCTTCTAGTACAGCTCCATTTCACAGAGAAGACAGAGGAGTTGCATTCATTTCTGGCCTTTTAGACAGATTTATTGATGGGGATAATACTAATACGATGAGAAATTCTGTCAGAATAAAGGTAAAAGCCCAAATAAATAAATAAATGTTAAAAAATAAAAAGAAATTGTAGATTAAAGTGTGAATAAAGGCTAATAAAAGAATGAATGAATGAATGATAGTAATTTTCCGGTCTGAATAAAAGTGTGCAAACACACACATGCATAAACACACACACACACACACACACACACACACACACACACACACACACACACACACACACAGAGAGACAAACACACACTGAGACAAACACACACACACACAAACTCACTCACACACACACACACACACACAAAAACACAAACACACACACACACACACACACACGCACACTCACAAATAATAATGGTAATTTCCCAGTCTGAAAAAATAAGAGACATAAGAGAATGAAAATTTTAAATAAAAATGAGAATAATAAATAATTACATTTAAAAAACAAAAAACAAAACATTAATTAAATATTAAAACAACGAAAATAATGAAATAATAATAATTTCCCAGTCTGAAAAAAGGCTGTAAAATTGATGTAAAATAATTGATCTATAAGAACAGCATATACAGTATATATACACTATATTGCCAAAAGTATTGGGACACAATTTCATGCTCCCAACTTTGTGGGAACAGTTTAGGGATGGCCCCTTCCTGTTCCAACATGACTGCGCACCAGTGCACAAAGCAAGGTCCATAAAGACATGGATGAGTGAGTTTGGTGTGGAGGAACTTGACTGGCCTGCACAGAGTCCTGACCTCAACCCAACTGAACACCTTTGGGATAAATTAGTGCGGAGACTGTGAGCCGGGCCTTCTCGTCCAACATCAGTGCCTGACCTCACAAATGCACTCATAGAAGAATGGTCAAAAATTCCCATAAACACACTCCTAAACCTTGTGGAAAGCCTTCCCAGAAGAGTTGAAGCTGTTATAGCTGCAAAGGGTGGGCCAACTCCATATTAAACCCTACTGATTAAGAATGGGATGTCATTAAAGTTCATGTGCATGTAAAGACAGGCGTCCCAAAACTTTTGGCAATATAGTGTGTGTGTAAAAAAGCCAACTTATTTTAAAACTTATTTTAAAAGCCAAAATAAAAATTCAAATGCCACTTAAATAACTGTTAACACACAATTATTATGATGATAATTACACAATTTTCGTTGCATATTGCATACTGTAGGCAGTATAGAGAGTAACCAAACGCAGTACACACTACTATTCCATTCCAAATACAGCAGCAGGAGAGAGAGAAAGATGAGGGAGCGCTTTTGTTTGGCTTGTGAAATCAGGGTCAAAGGTCGGAGACAAGTAGCGACTGAGCTCTGAAAGTGTGTGTGTGTGTGTGTGTGTGTGTGTGTTTGTAGACACTTCCATCATCGGAGCGTGCCTGTAACACTTGTGCGCTTTGAACCGACCATCAGCATCTTCAGGCGGAATGTCAACACGACGAGAGCAGGAGAAATCAGATTCTCCTCCCGCTGGCTGCTAAATAAATAAAGCCAATAAAAGCTTTACAGGTCACTGACAGTGATACACACCGCTGCTCTGCTGGGACACGACGACCAAGAGTCTGTGTGTGTTTATAACTATTACATGCCATTATAACATATCAAACATTCACCGATTTTACCAGGGATAATAATCATAATAATCATAATCATAATAATAATAATAATAATAATAATAATAATAATAATAATAATAATAGCAGGGGGATTTGCACTTGTTTGCTGAGCATGCTGCATGATTCTTTTCCATGAAAAAAAAATATCCTTTTCATGGTGTAGAGCTTTTGTAGTGTGTTTTATGCACGTTTTGTGGTTCTCCTCATTCTGATTTTGGAGTCTCCGACATCACAAAACACTCAGCGCTCCCGAGCTGTCAGTCAAAGAGCCGCTGGGTAACTGCAATACAAACACAATTATCAGGCTGTGATGGTTCTGCATTACAGAGCCACCGAACTCAGCAAATCCCCCTGGTCTCTACGCACTAATGAGAGCCCTTAACCAGCACTGAGACAGAGAGAGAGAGAAATACATTACTGCAGGACATTTCTGAGGTGTTTGAATTTAAACTACAAGCATTCAAATAGAGTGTTTTCAGTCTTAAGGCTCGTTCACACAGAAGATGATAATTTGAACAATAAAGATATGCGAAAAATCATTCTGAATATAAGAATAGCAGAGTCCACATCACAACAATAACGATAACGGCACAGAAGAACGATATCGTTGGATTCACTTTCAGAACGATTTTTTCCAGCTGTTGAACGAAAAAAAACATTAACAGCCAATCAGAATCCAGAGCTCTGGCATTTAAAGCGCCAGAGGACAAAACTGCAACGTGCACAAAACTGACCGATATCGTCCGCTGGTGTGGACGCTAATATAGTTATCATCATAGTTGGCAATTCTTTGGGACATTAACTTATAATGTCTTATAATAAAACTTATAATAAAAAATATTGTTTGCGCTCATTAAAAATCTTTGTTTTTAATAGTAAGTAATGCTTAAAAGTTACTGATTGTTACCGGCTCTCTAGATGGATGGATGGATGGATGGATGGGTGGATGGATGGATTGATGGAGATATATAAACAGATAGATAGATAGATAGGATATAAACAGACAATAGATAGATAGATAGATAGATAGATAGATAGATAGATAGATAGATAGATAGATAGATAGATAGATAGATATAAACAGACAGATGATAGATGGATGGATGGAGATATATAAACAGACAGATGATGGATTGATGGATGGATGGATGGAGATATATAAACAGACAGATGATGGATGGATGGATGGATGGATGGATGGATGGCGATGTACAAACAGACAGATGATGGATGGATGGATGGATGGATGGATGGATGGATGGATGGCGATGTACAAACAGACAGATGATGGATGGATGGATGGATGGATGGATGGATGGAGATATATAAACAGACAGATGATGGATGGATGGATGGCGATGTACAAACAGACAGATGATGGATGGATGGATGGATGGATGGATGGATGGAGATATATAAACAGATGATTAGATAGATAGATAGATAGATAGATAGATAGATAGATAGATAGATAGATAGATAGATAGATAGATAGATAGATAGATAGATAGATAGATAGATAGATGGATGGATGGATGGATGGATGGATGGATGGATGGAACGACAGAGAAAACTTCTCTGGCGCAAAAATTCTGTCATTTTCTGATAGTATAACTATATTCAACTGATTTTTAAAAAATTTTTACAACTTATTTTCATTTATCTACAGTACTGTAAAGTTTTGCAACAAATCATGGGATGAGTTTTAAGAAAACTATGTAGCATTTCTGCACGCCACTGATAAGCATGACACACTTCAGAACGACAATACCCTCAATCTGAATCCAGCCCATGTGTCCTGATCCCATTCACCCTCTCTCTCTCTCTCTCTCTCTCTCTCTGTAATTACTAGCACTACAACTTTGACCAATTAAGTTCATGTGCAGCTCACACACCTAAAGCAAACGCCTCACCACACACACTTTTACAAATGCATGCAAATGAAGATTCACGCTCACAAGCGCCGGGGACTCACCCGCGATTTGGAGAGAGCAGCAGTTGATTAGCTCCGTTGAGACATGCCTGACCTTTCCTTAAGATCAACATACATGCGTCTGCGCTTTTACAACATCCCTCTCCACGAAATGTCACCACTGTAAATGAGCAGACACCCGCCAGTCCACTCACCCGCCGTCCGGGTCCTTTCTGTCCCCTCAGCACTTCTGAAAGTCTCCGGCCAGAAAAGCACAAACTCCAACAAAAGCGGCTCAACACAGAGAGGTCAGATATAACACGCGGAAGCTGCAACATCGCACGCTTTCCTCCTATACTAAGGTGATTCTCGTGTTTTTTTTTTTTGCACAGGCCAGCGATTCTCGCACACGTTTATCTCTCGCACACCTGGTTCGGGCCAGAGCAGGTGTCATAAGGACAGTGGCTACCGGTCACGCCTGACCCCTCTTGTCATCCTGTGCTCTAAAAATAGCGCTTCTGCTTCCCTCGGCAGTGCTATAAGTAGCCAGCGCGCATCCAAACAGACTGACATCTGATCCTTAATTATATTTCTCTCCTGCTTTGGTGCTGGTGGGACTCATATCACATTAGTTATGCTTTAGCGGCTGTCCTCCCTCTCTCTGTCCATCTCTCTGTTGATCCAGTGGGCGATAGCAGAGAGTGACGCGCAGACGCGTCAGATAATTAGGTTCTGGAATCAGGGAGATGATCAGGGAACTGTCACTCACAGCAGGCGGCGGGCGGTCAGGAGCGACCCAGGCAGAATGAGGCTAGCGTGGTCCATCCTCCATTCAGAGAGATGATTCTTTCAGTAATGCTTTAGAAATGTTTTTTAAAAGGGTCGTATTGTACATCAGAGGTTCTTGAATTCAAAAGAATAAATTGATTCCCTAACAGCTGCTTTCATTACTATTTGATACTCCGGTTTTAGCTCTCAAACTCTCACTCTCTTGTAGGATAAATAAAATACCATCTCAATTTCACACAATAATGTTATTCATTTATCAAAACATTTATCAAATTTATCATAAAAAAGCATTCTATTTACTACATATATATGCTTTACAGTGAAATGAACAATGTATATCTGTGAAAAAAAGAAAATAACTTTTTATTAGACTGTTTATAATTATTATTCTTCTATACGTCTTACGTCTCCTTGCAATCGAGTGGTATGTGGTGGCCAGCTGTCTCATCTCTACGACAGCGAGTTATACACAAATCCGCCGGCCCTCACTCACTCGTTTTATTTGCTTCGGATGAATACTGTTGATGGGTAGTGTAAGCGGTCCTACTCGACCCGCTTCGAGCTCGATTCGAACCGGGGTCTCCGGCATGGGATGTGGGCCCGCTAACAAGGATGCTACAGACCGCAGCCATTAGCGTCAGTCGCTAGCGCCTCTTGAGATCAGGGGAGTGAGGTTTACACGCACAGCTCTTACTGGCCTACACCCATTACACTCACCCCCCTAAACCTCACTCCCATCCGGGTCACGGCACCAAATGTAACTGGTCTGCTCGACCCGCTATGAGCGGGATTCGAACCGGGTTCTCCACTGTGGGAGGCGGACGCGCTAACAAGGGCACTAAAGACCGCAGCCACTAGCGTCCGTTGCTAGCGCGACTCTTGAGATCAGGGGGTGACGTTTACACGTACAGCTCTTACTGGCCTACGTCCCTGTACCTGGCCTGTTCCCCATGTACATACTATGTACTTATAGTAATTACAATAACTGGGTAATAACAAGGTACAAACCCAGAACCTACCCCTAAACCTAACCTTAACCCATGTAGTTACCTTATATTACTCAGTACTTTCTTAGGTAAGTACACTGTAAAAGCATGTAGTGTAAAATAAAGTGCAACCTGTTGCTGTTACAGGGCTTGAATTTTGCCGTGGGTTTGCGTGGATTGCGCATAATTTGACTCATTCCCGCAGATTTTGTGTTCACACCTAAAGTGTGCGAGCATAAAGCCGCCTCTCAGTACTAAATTGAGTTAGTTTCCGCTGCTTATTGCGCTTAAACAGTCAAATACACACTATTTTTTGACAAAATAATGTCAAAATGCCGGTCTTGGCGAGTATTCACGTAAACAGTCAGTTCTGATTTAAGTGAACGTAAACAGTTGAGAAAGAAAACGCATGTGTAACAGTATAATGGATCTGTGCGTCAGGTCTTAAAGTGACAGCAGCCTAATAATCCTGCTGCCAAATTATGAGATAATATTAAAAATATCTATATGGCAGTTTTCCCCTATGGTATCGATGTCAAAATTGTGGTCAGTGAAAATGCTGAGTGGCGAGTAACTTTGGAAAACCACTAGCCACAGTGACTGGTGAGCAAAAAAAGTTAATGTCAAGCCTTGGTGGCGACGCAATGAAATTCTATGAACAATTAGAAAAGCAATCCATTATAATCAAATGAAGCCATCTACACTGCATGCTTGTTATTTAGCATTTTTGTTAATCTTGATTTCTCTCAACTTGTGTGCTTTTTCTGGGTGAGTGAACTGCGGCGCTAATAGAGTCACACAAACGTGCACAGAAGTTCATGATTTTTGTTATATAATACATTAAATTTCATATTGTATACCCACAGAACACTTGGAGATCATTCTGTGATACTTTTGCATCTTTTTTAAAAAACTTGATGCTATTCATTGCCATTCAATGGACAAGCGTGAGCAGGACATTTTTTAAACATTCTCCTTTTGTGGTCCATAAAAGAAATAAGGGCATACGGCATTAGAACAACACCAGGGTGAGTAAATGATGACTTAATTTTCATTTTAGGCTGACCTATCCCTTTAATGCAGTGGCTGAACTGAGGCACTTTGCATTTTAAAAGCAGAGTTTCAATAGTCTTTCCAATCTCAAAAAATCCTGTCTTTCATGATATGTCCCTTTTAAAGGAAAAAGAGATTTGAGAATGTGATACAAAACAGTCGACTTTCACAACTGAAATAAAGCCATCTGAGACACACCTGAGAACTCCCTTTATTGTGCTGGCATTGGTTTAAATAAGTGGTAGAATTTCCCACATGACTAAACAGCGATGCACGCCAGACATGATCAACACACATACACGTTATCCTTTCATATCTTGCCTATAAGGAAATGTTGTAGGGCTCAGGCGGGTTTGGGTAACATCAAAGCCAGGCTTTAGCCGACACGCTACTGTTAAAATCTCTCTCGCTAGCGATCAATGCTCATCCTCGGCTAAGATAACTGCACCGCCTGCCAGTCGCTTGCTCTCATTCCCAACCATTTATCTCCACAGCCTTCTGCTGATAATTACAGCCACCCTGAGCACACAAACACGACCGTGATTATCACCTGTGGCATCGGCCGGCTCATCCAAGCTCGGGGTCTGTCCCCGGTCCACTTCCAAAATCATCACACAAGCACTCTAAGCTGCGGGGTGAGCGCCACATCCGAGGCCAAGCTGCACAAACATTCATTTTCAATTCGGCGGTGAAGGTCCAAATGGAAACTGATGATTCAATCCCTAAATGGAGTTCTAGATAAAGTTGACTTGCGCTATCTGTGTGTCTTGCTCTACTAAGTAAAGCCAATTTCTCTGCTGCTCTGGAGTCATGAGGAGACGTCAGACTGACGGAGCAAACAGAGACGACATGCGCGTCTGGGTGTTTCTTCAACTTTGGATACAACGTGAACAGATTTCAGCATCCTTTTTATAATAGGAAGCTTAAAAACTCTTTACAGGCCTTCATCCTTTGGTAAAGGAGTACTTTGCAAATGTGTCATATGTATAAGTCTTATTATTTTATGCTTGTCCAAGACCCAAAAAACCCCCACTGAATTACATTAAAAAAAAAACACACACATACATATACACTCACCTAAAGGATTATTAGGAACACCATACTAATACTGTGTTTGACCCCCTTTCGCCTTCAGAACTGCCTTAATTCTACGTGGCATTGATTCAACAAGGTGCTGAAAGCATTCTTTAGAAATGTTGGCCCATATTGATAGGATAGCATCTTGCAGTTGATGGAGATTTGTGGGATGCACATCCAGGGCACGAAGCTCCCGTTCCACCACATCCCAAAGATGCTCTATTGGGTTGAGATCTGGTGACTGTGGGGGCCATTTTAGTACAGTGAACTCATTGTCATGTTCAAGAAATCAATTTGAAATGATTCGAGCTTTGTGACATGGTGCATTATCCTGCTGGAAGTAGCCATCAGAGGATGGGTACATGGTGGTCATAAAGGGATGGACATGGTCAGAAACAATGCTCAGGTAGGCCGTGGCATTTAAACGATGCCCAATTGGCACTAAGGGGCCTAAAGTGTGCCAAGAAAACATCCCCCACACCATTACACCACCACCACCAGCCTGCACAGTGGTAACAAGGCATGATGGATCCATGTTCTCATTCTGTTTACGCCAAATTCTGACTCTACCATCTGAATGTCTCAACAGAAATCGAGACTCATCAGACCAGGCAACATTTTTCCAGTCTTCAACTGTCCAATTTTGGTGAGCTCGTGCAAATTGTAGCCTCTTTTTCCTATTTGTAGTGGACATGAGTGGTACCCGGTGGGGTCTTCTGCTGTTGTAGCCCATCCGCCTCAAGGTTGTGCGTGTTGTGGCTTCACAAATGCTTTGCTGCATACCTCGGTTGTAACGAGTGGTTATTTCAGTCAAAGTTGCTCTTCTATCAGCTTGAATCAGTCGGCCCATTCTCCTCTGACCTCTAGCATCAACAAGGCATTTTCGCCCACAGGACTGCCGCATACTGGATGTTTTTCCCTTTTCACACCATTCTTTGTAAACTCTAGAAATGGTTGTGCGTGAAAATCCCAGTAACTGAGCAGATTGTGAAATACTCAGACCGGCCCGTCTGGCACCAACAACCATGCCACGCTCAAAATTGCTTAAATCACCTTTCTTTCCCATTCTGACATTCAGTTTGGAGTTCAGGAGATTGTCTTGACCAGGACCACACCCCTAAATGCATTGAAGCAACTGCCATGTGATTGGTTGATTAGATAATTGCATTAATGAGAAATTGAACAGGTGTTCCTAATAATCCTTTAGGTGAGTGTATATATTGCCATATTGTGTATTAAAAAAATTACTATTTTTATTTTTCATATACAAATGACAAAAAATTAAGTCCTTAAATGCAATTTTTATACATAAAATATTATATTTAATATAACAAAGTACATTTAATATAATATTTAATTTAATTATTATATTATATATAAAATATTATATTTAATATAATGGAATACTATATTTAATTGTTTCATTTAATATAATATTTAATTTGATTTAAATATTATATTATGTATATAATATTATATTTAATATAATGAAATGCAATATTTAATTGTTTCATTTAATAATTTAATTTTAATATTTTATTTAATTATATGTAATTCATTTATAATTATTACTTTCTATTTTTCATATACAATGACAAAAATAAAAATTAAGTACATTTCTCAAATGCAACTTTTAAAATGATTTTAGATATAAAATATTATATTTAATATAATAAAGTACTGTATTTAATTGTTTCATTTAATATAATATTTCATTTAATTATTATATTATATATAACATTTTATATAATGAAATGCTATATTTCATTGTTTAATTGAATAATTTAATTTTAATATTTAATTTAATTATATTTAATATAATTAAATATTACATGTAATTATGTGCATGTAGAATACATAAAATGATAGCTATGAAATTAGTCTCAGGAAGACAATGGAATCAGCCATTCTAAACATTTAAAAATGTTTTGAATGTCATTTCCACAATACATAATTGAGATGTGGTAGAAAATAACACTGTGTTGGAAATGACATTTCAGAAAATAATAATAATTAAAGCTGCAAGCAGCGATTAAAGGGCCCTCGCACCCGGGGCCACCGCCACCTGGTGGCCTCAGGAAAACAGCGAATAGTGGGCGACATGCATTTAAGCGGGTAAATATACAAAAAAAAGTCATTCTGATGTGCCACACTTCCTGTTGCCAGCAGGTGGCGCTTTAACTATAACTGAATATTGCATTGTAGATGTCTTCAGGTCAGGACTATTATCAAACATATAAAGTTTGGGGCAGATTGGACATTGTATGCCTGACTTACAACAGCTTCCTGTTTCATGGCGAAACATCAGACTTTGTTAGGCGGCCACGAACACACCCTTCAGCGAAAACTCAAGATCTTAATAATTTAACATCAACAAGGCCTTAAGATTAGACTGACCAAATATGATGTTGTTCTGGATATTGTTCAAGATATCTCACTTCCTGTTGGTTTTCAGATTTAGTACCATGAGACTTTTTTGTAGGTATTGGGCTGTTACATACATGAATTTCATACTTGTACGTGAAATGTAGCGGGAGGGGTGCTTCTTTGACATTTTGTAGGTGGCGCTATCGAGCCATTTTGCCACACCTAATTCTGAAACCCATAACAGACGTAAACTTTCACCACTTCTGACGCGTGTGCAAAGTTTCATGAGTTTTCAAGCATGTTTAGGCCCTCAAAAATGTGATTCATTTCAGGGAAGAAGAATGATAGGCCGAGCAATTCCAATAGGGTCCTCACACCATCGGTGCTCGGGCCCTAATAAATGTGTGTAATACATATAATTGTATAGTTCACGAAAGGACATACTTCGCCTGTGATGCATGCATGGCAACTGTTTGACATTGTTAGATGATTAGTAAACTAGTGAGAGTGTGCAATAAATGTGTTTTAAGAGAGTTTACTTTCTAAAAGTCCACAGGGACAAAAAGTGCCCATAGTTGAAGAAACACCTGTCTAAGCACTTACTCCAAAACTGTTCACATGAGACTCCTCACTAATGCTAAATGAAGCTATATGCTAATGGAATCTCCCTTGGCGTCTCTGACATTTGTTTTAAACGTGACCGATAAATACTCAAACTCATCTTCCCACCGCCATCAATTAAACACAAGACAGTTTTGTTCTGCAGCAGGGAATCATTTTGGTTTGGATCCATTGAGAACGTCCTGAAGTTTTCAAGGATGATGCATCACGTGGCAGATAGGGGGCATCGCTCTGACAATGTGATTGATGTTACAGCTGCGGCTTTTAAGAGACGCACCTTAAAGGAATCCGTCACACAAAAATGAGATGTCTTTCATTTTCTCACCCTCTTGTCATTACAAATACATTTGTTATTATTTTTTGTCATTGAACAAAAACATTTTTTTGGAGACATTTCAGAGCTTTAGATCATTTTTACAAAATCATAGAACAGCACAATTGAATATGTTCATGCAAAGATAATTATGCTGCTTATGTTTCAGTTTTTTTGAGGCTTAATGACTATATATATATATATATATATATTTTTTTTTTTTTAAATATATATAAATATATTTTTGAGGCTTAATGACTATATATATATATATATATATATATATATATATATATTTTTTTTTTTTTTTTTAAATATAATTAACAAATTTAAAATGAGTAATTTATTCTTCATTTTCTTATATTCTTATAATACTGTGTAATATATATGTATTATAATATATTTAATATAATTGATAACATTTAAAATTTGTGATTTATATATATATATATATATATATATATATTATCATCATATATTATCATTATATTTAGATACATGTACTGTGCTGTGTCTTCTGTACTGTGCAGCAGACAAGTGTGGAATAACATGAGGGAGGGTGTGTAAATAATGACATGAATTTTTAATTTAGGGTGAACTGTTCCTTTAAGCAGGGAAAACTCAACCACAGCTGTAGAGGAGATGTTAATAATCTCAAACAGATTAGGAAGACACTTACTTCCAAGGCGAAAATTGCTTTAATTGATGCTTGACATAAGAGTGAGGTGTCTGTCTGTTCAACCTCCACGGCACTGAAAGAGAAAAAGCGAGAGAGAGAGAGAGAAAATGAGGTGTGTGAAACAAATTCAGATAAATCACATGGCTCCTATAATCTCCTCTCTCATTCAACTCGTCATTCTCTCTTCTATAGACCTGTTTAATCTGTAATGGAGCCTGGTTAGGGAGAGAATCAATGTAAGTACCCTTATTAGGGAATTTCAGAGGCGTAAATAAGTTAGAGCATCGCAGCGAGGGCGGGGTGGAGGCCATGAAATCTTAATGTGCTGTGTGGAGACGGTCGACGAGGTTTCTCCGACGGGGGATAGCATTATCACCGAAACACTTGGACGAGGGTCTCGTACCACAAAAGACCTGCGAGGGAGTTTTCTGGAAATCACGAAAATGTTCGATTGACTACGGACAAGGAAATTTCCTCTGTAGTAAATGCACGTAGAGACTGCTTAAAAATCAAGTGAGCTGCGCTCCTGATTACGGATATTCTTATCGATTCCTAATTTAAATTCCAATAAGGTAAAAAAAACTTCATCATTCACATTTATTGCAAAATATTTCATTGTAGCTGAAAACCATGAACAAAAATGCTTACACAAGGAACTTTTGCCTATGGTTTAAAAATACCACAGCAAAAACAACTAGCCTAACTAATATGCATTTTAACCATTATTAAAGCATTAATACAAATATAGTTACAAAAGTTATTCACTCAGTGAATTTTCTCTGTCTTTTGTTGTTTTATTAAGGTTATTATAGAGACTGCAGCAGGAATATTAGGCTGCTGTCACTTTAAGATCCATTATACTGATACACATGCAACTGTTTACGCTCACTTAACCCTTGACATTTTTGTCTTTTTCAGTTTTGTTTTTCTTGATAATTTCGCCTGTGTTAATGCCAACTGCATAACTTTTGGCACAGGTGTGTATTTTTATTGGAATGTTACTATTTCACCCCCATTTCCTTTAATAAATCTATTTTACACTCGGTACACAAAATAGTTCCTCTCAAGACCTTAAGGACAAAAATGTCCCTATTGAAATCCATTAAAACTGTAATTTTTAATCCCAGGGCCATTTAACTATCAAAAGATGCAGTCTTTGATAACAGACTTTCATTTTGTTCAAAAGTCTTCAAAAGTTTTACTATTTTTTACCAGATGGTGCCATTTTCTCAGGTTTGGCCTGTAAAGCAAATACTCGCTTTATTCCTGTTTTCTGCTTCTGCATATTATAGAGCCAATTGGATAAATTATGCAGCTATAATTGTGTGGGTGTGTTGGTATGGATGTCAGAGTGTGGTTTGTATGTGTGTAATACAAAAATTGTGTGTGTGTGCAATATTTGAGAGAGATAAACTCTACCGTACTGCAAATCACAAATCCAACCACTGTTGGACCAGAGGAGCTTTACTGGCATCTAATGGGGAAAATTTGGCACTGCGCGTCTGCGCCCAAACAAAATCTTACTGAAAGCTCATTTTTTGAGGAGATAACCTCAAATTTGAAAAACAACTTGCCGTTGATTTTCTTGCAGTTTTTGAGTTCACATTGTTTTATTAAATATATATTTTATATAAAATAATGTTATCATCAAATAAATCATTTTCATAAACAAACAAAACAAAAATCGGCCAAGGGTTTTCTTTAAAATGTGACCAAACTTAAGTCTGTGCTCCAAAGCTGACATGGACATTTTTGTCCTCTAAGGACCTCAGAGCAACTTTTTAAAAATCGATACACAAGGGTTAAGACATAACCGACTGTGTTCATGAGGATATCTTGACATATTTTGTTCAAGTGCAAAAAGACGTAAAAAGAGAACTCAGTATCGTGCAGTATACAGTATGAGAAGCGGCTTTCTGTGCACGCTTTGGATCTGTGTGCATTACAGAAAACAGCGTGCGGGTCTTCTTGTGCTTTAAGTCATATTCAAATGCACACAAAGGAATCAATAAGAGGAATGGAAATTTTTATTTTATAACAAGTATCAGATTCCTGACCTTAAGTATCCGATTCCAGAATTGGAATCAATTTTTGATTCCCAACCCTTCTCCTGGTGCAATTATGCAGCTTTCTAAGATATCTAGTTTCTAAAGCAGCATCACATGTATCCTTAGTAGAAAAGGCAATCCCAGAATGCATTATGACAAGAGCTGAATACAGAAGAGCATATTACTCTTACTATTTCTGCCATATTAAAGGTGCATTCACGCCATGTGGGAATTATAGCGTAATTACGAGTTTTAAACGAGTGTTCACGTCCTCGCAGAACTCGTAATTACAACTTGTAAACTCAGAATTTTCTGACTTGTACCATGTGACCGCTGTACTACCTGACCACTGCAGATTCATTTTGGCGTTGAGAATGTTGCCATTACGAGTTCGAGGACGAGAACAGCTTCGAGTAGAACGTCACAAGTTGTCATCTTGAAAATTACGACATGGCGTGAACGCAGCAAACAAAAAGGCAAGAATACGAAATGCTAGTATGCTATTTCGAATTCAACCAAATTCAATTACTATATATATTTATTTATTTAGTGCTGTCAAATCGCACCCAAAATAAAAGTTTGTATTTACATATATACATTTAAGAATTTTTTTTATTTAAATAGAAAATATTTATATTTAATATATATATATATATACACATACATACATACATACATACATACTTATACATCTATATACATCTATCTATATATATATATATACACACTCACCTAAAGGATTATTAGGAACACCTGTTCAATTTCTCATTAATGCAATTATCTAATCAACCAATCACATGGCAGTTGCTTCAATGCATTTAGGGGTGTGGTCCTGGTCAAGACAATCTCCTGAACTCCAAACTGAATGTCAGAATGGGTGATTTAAGCAATTTTGAGCGTGGCATGGTTGTTG